>VZRO01005540.1:0-77976 GCA_013397915.1 Daphoenositta chrysoptera | reverse complement strand
TTTTTTTTTTTTTTTTTTAAGATTGAAACTTTACAAAATAAAATAAAGAACCTGAGGGAGGTGAGAGGTCATCTAAAGAAGAAGCGACCTGAAGAGTGTGATTGTAACAAGCTAAGGTATTTTTTTATGTATTTCAGAATAAGTACTTGTAGTGTGCAACTGTAACTGCTGATTTATGTCCTCAGAGGAGAGATCAGGGTCTGGTTTGTTCAGTGGTTGCCTGCTTACTGTACTCCTGTGTACACATTCAGGGGAAGTTGGGCTGCTGCACAGATACAAGGCCCACTGTCTGCCAGGCAGGAGTTTAATTGCCTCTGCACCCCATCAAGTGGTGATGATGTAACAGGTCATGTGACATGGCTTGTAAACCAGTTAGTTATGCTCTTGAGCTGAAGATGCTGCTATTAGATAATGGAGATGATTATTTTAAGCTGCAGGGTTTTTTCTGAAACTTTCACAAGGGCAAGTTGTTCTTATGGTGGACTAATACACAAATCTGTTTTAAAACTAATAATAATACGTGAAGTATATGAATGGGGAGATGAGAGAATTTTTTCCCATCCTATTTTTTTTCCAAGGCTGGAGGTGTTACCTCCTAGGATGCAATCACTGTACTATTTAGCAGCTACATCAGGTGGGAGAAGCAGGAATTTAACAGTTGGTGGAAAGTACCTGTATTTGTAACCACCACTGACTCAGTGCACCAGGTCTCTTTTTTCCATACTACAAGTAATTTGTGAATTAAGTGCAGTAGGCACTTGAATAGCAATTATGCATTTAGGTCTCTGCATAGTTGGTTCTTACATAGCCAAATATTTGCAAAATGCCTGTACGGTCAGCCCAATGATTATGCGGAAAGAAGGTCCACGGAGTCGTAGAATGTTAAGGTTCAGAAGGGACTTAAAGATCATCCAGTTGCAACCGCACTAGAATGGGCAGGAACACTTCCCACTAAACCAGGTTGCTCAGGGTCTTATACAGCCTGGCTTTGAACACTGCCAGGGTTGAGGAGTCTACAACCTCCGTGGGCAACCTGTACCAGTGTCTCACCACCCTTGCAGTAAAAAAAATTGCTTCCTAATACCTAACCTAAATTTCCCCTTACAATTTGTACCTATTGCCCCTTGTCCTATCACTACAGTTCCAGACAGAGTCTCTCTACGGCTTTTCTGTAGGCCCCTTCAGATACTGGATGGCTGCTACGAGATCTCCACACAGCCTTCTTTTCTCCAGGCTGAAGAGCCCCAACTTTCTCAGCCTGTCTTTGTAGGGTATGTGTTCTTGTCCTCTTATCAACTTTGTGGCCTCCCCCAGACTTGTTCCAAAAGTTCCATGTCATTCTTATGTTGGGGACTGTGCACAGTCCTCCACGTAGGGTCTCACAGGAGTAGAGGGGTAGAATACCCTTCCTGGACCTGCTGGCCACACTCCGTTGGGTGAAGCCTAGGATACATTTGGTTTTCTGTGCTGCAAGTGCTCATTGTGGGCTCATGTTGAGTTCTTCATCAACTGTCACCCCCACATCTTTCCCCACAGGGGTGCTCACAATACTTCTCAAACTGTAGGTTTGTCAGAGATTGCCACAACCCAGGTGTAGGACCTTACACTTCCCTTTGTTGAACCTCATGAGGTTTGCATTGGCCCCACCTCTCAAGCCTGTCAAGGTCCCTCTGCATGGCATCTCTTCCCTCTAGAGTGTGTGACTGCACCACACAGCTTGGTCTTACCCGCAAACCTGACTCTGCCCTTGATCCCACTATCTGTGTTGATGACAAAGACATTTGAGCATTATCGACCCCCGAGGGACCTCGCTCATTGCTGGTCTCCACGTGGACAATGAGCCCTTGAACACAATTCTTTGTGTGTGACCATCCAGCCAGTTCTTCATCTACTGAGTGATCCATCCATCAAATCCATGTCTCTACAATTTAAGAGACAAGGGTGTCGTGTGGGACAGTGCCAAGTGCTTTACATAAGTTCAGGTAGACAGTGTCAGTTGCTCTGCTTCCTCCACCAATGCTGTAGCCCTGTCATAAAAGGTTACCAAATTTGTCAGGCACAGTTTCCCCTTGGTCAAAGCCATGTTGGCTGTTACCCGTCACCTCTTTGTTTTCCATGTGCCCTTAGCATACCTTCCAGAAGAATCTGTTCCATGATCTTGCCTGGCATAGAAACGAGACTGACTGATCTGTGGTGTCCTGGGTCTTCCGCTTTCCCCTTTTTAAAAATGGGACTTATATTTCCCTTTTTCTAAGTCATCAGGGACTTCACTTGACTGCCACGGTTTTTCAAAAATGGTGGATAGTGGCTTAGCAACTTTGCATGCAAGGTCCCTCAGGACTCATGAATACATCTCATCAGGTCCCAAGGACTTGTGCATATTCAGGTTCCTTAGATGATCTCAAACCTACTCCTGATCCAGTTTCACGCACACCTGAAACACGGGGGCAATCGAGCTCTTGCTCTGCAAATAAGCACAACAGAAAATCTTCTGAAATCGAAAGGTAACGCAAACAGAATTTGCCCCTGAGAAAAGCTGTTCAGAGACCCAGGAGCACCTTCTCCTGCTCATGGTGATCACAGAGCCAGCTCTGAGGCTGCTGAGAGCCAGGTCTCACTGGGTGTACTGCAGCCACAGTGGCAGAATGGTATGAGTATCACCAAAAAAAAAGAGCTGTATCTGAATGGAATCAAAACTGCAAGGCAGCAGTGCCTTGCAGCCTTTAGCTGTGGCTAAAGCACCTTTTACCAAGTAGACTCTGTGAGAGAGTGTGGATAAAACTTCTCTATCTCACAGGTGTCACAGAATACCTTTTTGAACTTAATGCTTAAAACCTTGGAGGTGCAACATACTCTACAGATATGAGGTATATAATTGTCGTGGAATTTGGATGTGGCCCATGTGGGCAACATAGTTTCAGCACCAGATCACTGAAATATGGAAAACATAAATTTCTTGGGTTATGGGAGCCCATGTAAAAAACTGCTTAAGATGTATCATTCTAGATGGTAAATAGACAGAAAATTTATATTGGTTTATAATCCACTGCTTTCAAAACTGATTACCTGAGCTTACCTAAGCTAAGCTTATTTAATATGTACTGTAAAGATGAAATTATTTTTGTAAAAATTTTATAGAAAATGTAAAATAATTTTATTTTTCAGACTGATATAGGGTACACTTATATTCGTGCATAGCATTATTAAGATTACTAATCCACTGAAATCAATTAAGTTAATCATCTGAGTAATATATGGTCAAGTGTTTGCATTGATTTAGTATTTAGAATTAGTTGATTACATGCCCAGCATCTGTGCAAGATAAAAAAATTGACTGAAGGAGATAGTTCTTTAATACTCTTACTTTGTTAATTTGTTAACAGATTAAATTTATGAAAGCTCCCAATAGCATTAAGAACTTAAAAGATTTGTTTTGAAGGGAATTTTAATCTGACAACTAACTGAATTCAGGTGTACTGTTCAGCAAACAACATTTATTAAACTAAGTTTGTGTTTGCTGATCTGTGTAGGTGGTAACTTTATCAGTAAGAAAATATTGCCATTGACTGAGGCTGTTCTTTTTTTTTTAACTTTGGTAATTCCATAGAAAGGAAATTTCTGCAAAATTGTGTAAGAGTTTCTGGACACAGAGGCAAAGCAGTAGTAACCCAGTGAGAATATGTATGTCTGCTTACACTCTGATTATCTCTGAATATATTAGACACTGCTCTTGCTGGGACAGTTCAATCCATCTTGTTAAAGTTTTCCTGGAACTTCCAGCTAGTAATAATGGAGGACACCCCCACCCCTCCCTCCCAGCCCTACAAAGTACAGCTAGTATTGAAACTCTTGCATTCAGATGGAAAGTAACAAGAAGGTCGTATAAATTTCTCATTAGGGAATTTAGGGAATATTCAGTTGCAGAAATGTAATTTAATTACAAATCTATTTATTCTATGTGCTTCGTGTAGGGAAACAACCAGTTTAAAATAATAGTAAATTGTAGCTGGACATAGATATACATTGCAATGCAGTGATAGCACACCGGGTGTCACTGTGGACAAAGGATACAAGGAAACAGAGGCGCAGTGAGGCTGGGAAGTGCCTGATCCAGTCGAGCAAGGTTGCATTCATTCATCACATACACTAATAAATTGAAAGGAGAAGTGACACTGGATGAAATCTGTTTCAAATCCAGTCTGATAATGTGGTAAAAACAGGGGCAGTTGTCTTGCTGTTGTTCACCTGCAATGTTGTTTTTATTTTCCAGTTACCATTCAAAACACAAGAGCAAACTGAGACACAAAGGATCCAGTCTTCATCCTTTCAAGTAAGTGAAGGCCTGTTCCTTTGAAAGAAGATGTGCAAAATGTTAATATTAACATTTTGGTCTGTACACACCAGTTACACACTAGGCAAAAGTAGTAGTACTTAATTCATCCTGTATTAAAAAGCATAAACACAGGGACACCTGGGCAAGGAACTAAGCCCTTCTCAAAATGCATGTAAATTCTAAGATAAGGTCTCTGCTTTGGAAAATACCACATTGCAAACCTCAGGCCTACAAACCCCTTTGTCTGCTTTTTTTGAAAAAAAAAAATTGAATTGCAGAGTCATTTCCATTTGTATGAAACACCATTTAATTTAGAAATGTGGATTCTTGCCCTCTGAGCAGCTTATTTCATTAGCTGCTTTGGGGTTTTTTAGGTGTGTTCAAGTTTAACAGAGTTTGCATGAGCCTAATGTTTCATGTGTGCAGGAAAGCCCTACAGGAGAAAGACAGGCTGTGGCTGCTGCGAGAGCAGCGACGGAAGAAGAAACTGCGCAAATTGCTTAAGAGAATTAAAAATAATGACACATGCAGCATGCCTGGACTGACCTGCTTCACCCACAACAACCAGCACTGGCAAACTGCTCCCCTGTGGACACGTAAGAATACTGTAAACTAAGGAATAGGTGGGCACATTTTGGCTAGACTGGGCTGGGATATTGAGTTGCTAGCTGGTTTTATTAGCTCTGTAACCAAAGCCATGCTGTCTTCTCCCTAGTAAATAATCTCTGTTTCAGTGTTGTAATTATTCTTGCACGAAAGGCAAGGAGGTAAAACCAACTGCAAATAACCTACAGATATTGAATACTGTACAATGATCTGCATGGTATCTCACCACCTGGAGTGTTTTCCAACCAGAGAAAGCAACTAAAGATGCTATTTTAATTAGTCATGTCTTGTGGCTTATGTATGCACAGAACAAAAAGCTGATGCTGGAAGGCATTCTCTGCTTTAGAGCTCAGGAGTGAGAGTGAGAGTAACTGTTTATGAATAAAGTAATACCATAAACAGAAAGTAATTAGCAGGGCTAAAGACAGAAGCATGTAGCTTATGTCTTTATAACTCTTCAATTTGCAGTGGGCCCTTTCTGTGCCTGTACCAGTGCCAACAACAACACGTACTGGTGTTTGAGGACAATCAACGAGACCCACAACTTCCTGTTCTGTGAATTTGCTACTGGATTTTTGGAGTATTTTGATCTCAATACCGATCCATATCAGGTATCTGATCATAGACCTTGAGATCACAGCTCAAGAAAAACATAATTGTTACTTATCAGCAATAAATTGAAATTGTGCAGTATTGCTGCAGGATGTAGTTACGGCCAGCATAATTTGAACTAGTATAATTTGGGTCTTTCCTGTTACAAATAAACCACCTATACTCCAAGTGTTACCAAACTACAGAGCAATAGTTACTAACAAGAACCACCTGTTTATTGTAGCTAATTAATGCAGTGAATACGCTCGACAGAGATGTTCTTAATCAACTGCATGTCCAGCTCATGGAACTCAGAAGTTGCAGAGGGTATAAGCAATGCAATCCAAGAACTAGGAACATGGATCTAGGTAAGTGCCTCTCCTATTGCACTCACAAACTCCCCAAAAGACCCTTACCATTACGAAACTTGAGTCAGTCAAAAGGATTTTAGGATTTACTTACACTAGTAATGTCCTGCTGAGGCTGATAGCTGCATTCTCAGATTTTTGTACATGTTCAGTTTGTGTTATATCATGTTTCTAAGATGAAGAATGACCCTTAGCATAGTGATAAATATTGCTGAGATGCAGGAGAAGATAAGGAAGGAACAATACGGGTGAAAGAGGAAGAGAATACCCTAATAGCCACTATGAAGCTCATAGGTCAGTTCAACTTTGAAAGGACTTCTGGAGTTCTGTTCCAAACTTCTTCTCAGTGCAGGGTCAGACGTGAGGGCATACCAGGTTACTCAAGGCATCAGGAAATTTGTTAAATTCTTGAGTATTTTTTTTTTAATTGTGTTTAGCTCATACAGGCAATTGTTAGTAACATTGTAAATTTTTCTTCATATAGGACTTAAAGATGGAAGCTACGAGCAGTACAGGTACATTAAAAAAAAAAAAAAAGTTACATTATTATTCTTAAGTACTACCTTCATGCTGAAAGAGCAAGTGTGGGATTGGGAACCACGTGGAAAGGCCTGGGCTGAAAGGTCATTTGAAAGACCTTTCTACCTCAGTCACTTTGAAACACTGGAGCTATTTGTTTCAATGTCACAGTATGTTCTGATCTTAGTAGGCAAAATTCTGGCTGAATTATTCTTCTTCCTCATCTTTCAGAGTGTGTGGTGCTGGTTGTTTTCTTGGTGATGGTTAACTTTTTTCTCCTTTTGCTGCTTGAAAATTAGGCAGTTTCAGCGTCGAAAATGGCCAGATATGAAGAGACCATCATCTGCCAAGTCACTGTGAGTTGCGAGCAATTCACCAAAAGCATTAGCTTTTACTTAGCTTTTCTCCTCTATTTTTGCATGCACCACCTTTTTTAACATCTACATCTATTCTCACAGAATGCTTAGGAGGAAAGTCCTCTAAATTATGCAAGAAATACGGTACTGCCATCATTACTGACAACTCTTACTGCACAAAACCTCTTGGTACACGTTCTTTCGGAATCTAGAAGCATTAAGGTCAAGGCAATTTCAAATAAATAGTTAGATGCTCAGTTGAAGAAACCAATTATGGTCAATTGCCAGTAAAAATCAGAGACCAGTATATTGGTTTTGTCTAAATTTAAACTAGTAGCAGTTTTCTAGTGTTTTTTCACACAATCCAGAAAGAACAAAACCAACTGCAATTTCTCACGAGTCGTGAGACACCATCATATATTTTCTTGCTCTTTATCCAACTACAACCTTGTGCTGTGAGCAGAAAAAGGAATTTAAAACAGAAAAGTGGACTACAAGACAGGTTTGTATCTAAAACTGGTTTTTTCCTACTCAGCTGCCCTTTAAAACTTGATCATGATCTGGCAGTTCTAGAAATGCCAGAGCTCAAAGGTGAGGTACAAATTTAAGTGTATTAAAAAGTTCCTGTTGCCAGTTACTGTCTCTGAATCTCCCCTTAAAAAGAAGGCAGAGACTTCAGTTCAATAAAAATCATAGTGTTCTTGAACTGTGCAGTGGAAGAAATAAGTACAAGTCCCTTCCTAGGCACAGTCTGGTCTTCTTGCCCAAGAGGAGTTGCTTGAATAATGCAGCGTTTTTATTTCTAATTGAAGAGATCTAAGACTGGCTTCAGAACCAAAATGAAGGTTGAATTAACAAGCTGTGTACAGGTTGAAGTTTCAAACACAGTTGGCTCTTGTTTCTGTCATTCACCTGCTATGCTTGTATAGGTGGTTCACAGTGTTTCCATTGTTTTTTACTGCATGGAACCATTAAAAATACTTTTCTAACTACTTTCTACTAGAATGTTATACACTAAACTTCATTCGTTTTATTTTAAAGAGGACAACTGTGGGAAGGCTGGGAGGGCTAATCTCCCCCAGGGGCTGCACCTCCATGAGGATACAACCTGGCCAGGACTTGAATCCATGTACAGACTAAATGAACTGTAACATTCGCCTGAAGAACTGGACAAACTTTGAGGCTGAAATAGATAGAATGTTTGCACTGGTGAGTGAGTTGAAGAGAAGCAGTGAAATGCTGTCAAAAGTACAGGTCTCTGAAATCCACTGTTTGTACCTGCTTTTTTGCTTTGGATTATACCTCACCTGCTTCACAAAGGCATTTTACTTCAAGACACAACTAACGCTGATTCAGGAACTGATAGAGCAGGAAACCTAGCCCCATCCCAAAGAAGACTGCCACTGCAGCAGCAGTGTTTACACAGACATTTGTAGGGACCTCAAAACAATTTCCAGTTCACTTGTATCTTTCGTTGTCATGAGAAAAACTTCAAAGCCAAGTACAACTCTAAAGCAAGATTTAGAAAACAAGGATGCTTTTACTTATCACTGGGGTAAAGGTAAGGATTGAAAAGAACTTTGAAAAGATTCAGGAACTGAAGTCAGCAGCACTGAGTGTTCTCAACACCATGGAATTTCTTCAATTTCCTCTGAAGATACATTTTAGTTCCACGTCTACTTGTTCATCGTATTGTCACCACTATGAAAATTAGAGAAAATCTTGACTAACAGGATGCCAGATTTTTGGAGGGGTTGTGTAAATATTGATCAGTATACTGTTTGAAAGTAAATTCCTTCAGGTTGTGAAGAAATTTGTTAATAAAAAAGAATGTAACACCCACACACCATTTCTCAAAAAGCTACTTACTGTCGCATAGTACCTCAGAATTTATTCATTTTTAAAGGTACTGAAAAATTTCAGTAAATGTACATCTTAAATTTTAACAAAATCAGATTTGTATGATGTTTTTTTAATGTGGTAACATTATTCTGTATGTTCAAAACCAAAACAGTTCCTTTGAGAAAGCAGCGTTTGCTTAGCAGTGTAACTTCTACATTTATTTTTTAAAAAAGGCAGCTCTGAGAGTTCAATACTTATAGTCAATAAAGAATAATCTAGTTATACTTCTGTCTGCAAAAAAGTAAATGTTCTGAATTGACAGTTACTGTTCAAAGGCTTTCACAGGGGGAAAAACCTGTCATTTTACTAAGCACAGTGTACAGAATTATTTAAGTAGTTTCATAAGGACATTATTAAATACGTTGTAATACAGGCACTAGCAGTGAGATTTGTAGTTTGTTTCATGTTACTTTGCTACCTGTGTTTAAAGGCAAATGCCTGAGGGCGCTCATGGGACAGACTCAACCAACTGTGGCCTTCACTCCTAACAAAGAGGTATTTTTTTCAAAATGCAAACTTGCCCTTATAGAAATGAAGTATAAAAATACAGTACGGAAATTATTTTGAAACCCTTCCTGGTTTTGCAATTAGGAAAATCAAGTGGAATTATATCCACGCATATAGAACCCTGGTACCACAACTCCATACTCAATACATGTACTTGAATTTAAGAGGTGAGAAAAAAAAAAACCCTGCTCAAAAAGCAGAAGTGCAGTCTTTGTATATGCTGAGTAAGATTGGGCTTGAGTATTTGTATCACATGTCGTAAGTCAAACACACTACCCAAAACTTGTCTTGCAAGCTTTTTTTGATAACGGAAGTAAAATCTGAATGTCATCGTAATCTAGCCATGTATTTTCTTTGTAACTTGTTACAAATGTCATGGATTTTTAGAAAAATCTACTAGATGATGAGATCCTGGGATCCATACAAGTAAGTTAAAAAAATACCTAAGTTCCCCAAAAGACCCACATTTTTGCTGCTTTACAGAGAGAAGTGTTAGGTATCTGCCATTCCCAGTGTGCATGCAGAAAGAACAGAGGTTAGATTTTAAAAAAATTTGCATGCACGTGTGTGTTTAGCCTATAGTCTCTGGTAAGGTGAGGTTGTGACTATCAAAATCCTGCAAGGGCAGTGTTACTGCACCTGTTACTTTTCAGTCAGACGGTTGAAAAGTGAGCTTGTCCTTTTACAGAAAATACTGAGCTGTGAGACTTGTATGTGATGCAAGAAGTAGCTGGTATTTAATGAAAGGTATGTTGTTGCCAAATTTGGATAAAGTACCACACCTCTCCTCCTTTCAGCTCTTCTAGAGATTGCTATTGAAGTTGAAAAATATGTAAATTCTAGTCGGTATCAGTGCTAAATGTGTGTCTTGTAAGTGAAAGGTCTCAGTTGTTACTCCCTCAGCTTTTACAGCCCACTTGGAAAAAATGTAGATCATTCTTTCTACAGTTTTCAACAGTGATAGCAGGGAATTTTCTCTGATCTTTACAGGACAGAGTAATCAGACTTTAAAGTATTAGACAGCTCATACAGTGTCACCAAGTTCTGATTTTAAATAGAAACCTTTATTTACATTAACATCCAAAACAAAAACCAGAAGGGCAGTAATACCTTACAACCAACCCTTTTATGAATCAGTCCCCATGATTTTTCTGTTTTGCAAAACAAAGATACAGATACTTCAAGCAATACTTATAATGTAAACTAAACTTAGATGCAATCCTCAATACCATATGCCTTCTCCTGAGAATTTTTTAAAATACTGCTCTCAGAATTACATGGTTTCACACTTGCTGTATCGTTCTGTCATCTGGTAGTCTGCACATAAATCCTAAAATAAAAGGTGTGCTAACTGGTGAAACATTCAAATAAATTTTGTCTTGTGACAGAAATCTGGTCTGAATTTCGCACTTCGGAAGCAGTATTTTGGGCCAAGAAAAAACATACAACTTACATACAAGTTTAATAAACACATGGTCTTTGTGACCAAAAATATACCAGAGATGTAGCAAAACAACATTCATTTATGCAGCAATGATCAGCGGTTGCTGCACTAATTCATCTCTTACTGTTGAATAATGGTACATGGGTTTAATTTTAAAAAAATTCAGAAAAATCTACTGCTGTAGGACCAAAGCAAAATTGATGGTGGTAACTAAGTGTCAACAGATTTCAAACTAGATGTACTATTTACTGCTACCACGAAAGATGCCATTTTAAAATGCATTTTAAAAATGCACCCTGCCCCTTCATCACTTTTAAACTAAAAATATTCTAATTCAGAAAAAAAAGTAGGTACTGGAAAGCTCCAACATTCTAAACAGATGAGAAAAGGATGAGCCTTCATAGCATCAGTCAGGTAGGTACCAGTTATACATAGATGTATAAATAGAATTACTAATTAAAAAAAAAATTTGCACTGCAAGATGTATATAGCAGTATATAGTCTAAGAGCTCACCTAATGAAAGCAACTAGTGTTTGTAGTTTCCATCAATGTAATGAACAACTACAAAATATATTGTCCTACTCTGATTTGATGTAAAAAGCAAGAGATTGTTGCCTTTCACCCTCAGTAAGCAGCACTTAATAAATAGGTATGAGCCAAGAAATTAAAAGATAAAAGTTCCGTAGGCTTTTAAAAGTTTTGCATTATAAATACACATTCATTGGACTGAAAATTTCAAATAAATGCTGTGATAATCTATAAACTCAGTGCTAAGGGAAGAGACAGGGTTGCATGAAGTAGATCAATTGACTCTACGTTCCCTTTGAAACACAGCTGGCTAGGTGCAAAATATGAATTTTTTGAGACTGTTTCTATTGAAACTTATTTGTATTAAAATGGAAGATCACTGAATATTTTGAACAATAAAACCCCTCTTGTTAACACTACCATAAATAAGCAAAAAAGAACACAGATCAGGTTTTTTTGGGTTTCTTTTACTCACTTGGGAGAAATCAGTTTTCCATTACACAATGAACAACAGAAAAGAAGCACCACACATCTTAAACATTTCTGGGTCATCCCTTACGAAGGTTTAGCGGTTTAATTCCTTGTAACTGCAAAAAGTGCAAAGGGATCTTCATTTCAAGCACCCAAAATGGAGGGGGGAAAAAACCCCATGCTATCAGCAAATATGTAACCAGACTTAAATACTGATATGAGAGAAATCTGCTTAGAAAATACATTCATTACTATTAGAACAATCCAATGAGGTGTAGACATTTGGTTAAAGTGTGGCTTTAATATCCTTTAAAGATTTCTGGATGTTACATAACAACAAATATTTTGCAACAGACCAACATTTTTGAAGAACATTCAGAGTTCGTTAAAATTGACGAAAAAGACACAATCCAGATTCATCAAGTGAAAAGGCAACCTATTATAGACAGACATGACTGTTCTGACAAGTTGTAAGATCTTACGATGCGGAGCCTTTGTGTCAAATTGCCTTAGGTAAAAAGAAATGTAACAAAAGTGCTCACAGGTGGAGAAGGTATTTAACAACCGGTCTATTTTTTTATAAAAAGCTATATGCTAAAGATGTAAAAATAAATGAAGTGTTGAAGACCAAAGAAGAGAAATATGTGGGCCAAAGTCACCCAGATTCAAAGTCCTTAAATTTAATTTAAAAAAAAAAAAAATCTATTTGGACCTCAACTACAGCGAGTTTCCAGAAATCAATTTTGTTAAATATTTAGCTTCACAAACTCTGCAAAAATGAGTTAGTGACCTACAAAAGTCATATATATAATACATTATTTTAAAGATCATATTTACAAAATTTATTCACAAAAAAGACTGCAAAATTCTGATTCTGACTGCAGTGTCTTGCCTTGAGTTTTCTGAAGTTATTTTCAAAAAAAATGATGAAAGATTATTGCTCTAATTTCCATACACAGAAAACATTACATTATGCAGTCTTTTCAAATAATCAAGAGATTGTGTTTGAGAAGGAACATGAGTACACCCCACCTTCATATTAAGTCCTTATCAACGATATTGCATTAATCCATTATATAGTCTTCTATAAAGTGCACTCAGCTGCACAGCAATATGTAAGTATTTGTCACAACTGTGTTTAAATAACTTAAATCATTTATCCTCTCTTTTTAACCCTTGGCTTCAACGGACAGGATTTTGGACTAGCATGTGCCAATTAATTTTGCACTGCTACTTTGCTTGGGAAATCCCTGACTCTTGGGGTAAGAGACTAAAAGCAGCATTTATATTCAGGAATTCATATAAAAGAGTCAAGGCTAAGAACTACATTCTCTGTCAGATATTGTTATTAGAGAAATCAGGAAATTCTTACCACTGTGACTTTTCCAGGCACTTTTGTCTGCCTGTAGTTAAAGGGCTTTGGATAGCTACAGTAAATAGATAAGGTATACCAGGAGTCTACCCATCAAATCTATTAAAATGCCATTACCAAATTCGCATTTCTAGAGGAAAAGCGCCAAAAATATTAACCTTTTTTTGTATCCCACATTCTACAGTAATATAGAGACTGCTTCTACTAAAATGTATTTTTGTTGGGTAGGGTTTTTTTGGTTTGTTTTCCCCTGGATGAGGAAACTTATCACTGGTTTCTGTAAGCCCAGTATGAGTTGCCATGAAGAATGTCACTTTCCTTTCTAACACTAGTGCATTCAGCCATTGTTGTTTGAAGATGTGGTTCTAGATGTCAGCAGTATTTCTGTTAAAGAAAAGATTACTTTCATCAGAGAAGATATCTTTGCTGAAAAAATGGCTCATATAGTGCATTTGGAAGAGGAAACTGACAATCAATGCCTAGAAGCAGAAGAATAGCTTTTTAGTGCTCCATTTTGAAAATACATTTCTAGAAAAGAAATGCTGTCCTAGGATTTCCTTAACACTCCATTTGGGTAACTTTATGTTATGTAGATTTGGAAAATCTGACATTTCATCTTTATATTCTCCTCTTTATAAAAGGCATTTGTTGTATCAAAGTCCTCCAAAACTTTACTTACCCCCCAGAAGCCCTCAGATTATTCTGACTGCTTCCTCAGGTATGCTGGACAAAATTTCATGAGGTACATTTTTACATGAATAGATTTAGCTTATGTCAGTATTATGTTGCTCATCCCTACCTATTTTGTGGAAAGACTGTAACAAAAGTGTATTTTGTGTTTCAGCTTTCTTTTCAGTGCCTGTTATTAGCACATTTTCACCTTAAATGAGGGGTCTAAATTTTCTGTAGTTTCTGGCTCTGAATACACAAGTTATTCTAAGGTATTTTAAGGGCAAGTATCATTATCAGCATCTGCCAGAATGATACCACACTATCAGGATTCTCTCTTGTAAGAGCTACTATGTATAATTTTCAAGATCTGCTGAAGATGCATTTCGCAATGTACATGGGGTTTTTTCTGGGGTTTCTCCAGGTTCAGAAGTATTTCAATCCTTTGTGCAGTTTAAGGCTTGATCCTACCCATGATACTTCAAACTCAATAGCTAATCACAGCATACAGCTTGGGTTCATTGTGAATTTGGTTTCATATCATCAAAAATAAAGTATCTCTTCGGACATAAAATTAATAGGCCCACAGATGCAAATACAAACAGGATAACTGCGAGAAGGATTGTGCCAGAGGAATGGATGTAAGCAGACTGTACTCAATGGAAAAAGAGTCAGCAAATCTTCTCATCAGTCTTGATGTACAACTTACCTGGTCTGGACCCATAGGCATTCCTGACATAGGCATGGTATTAATACTCATCTGTCCAATATGGCCACTGCTGCCATTCATGTGCATCATACTGTACACTGCTGGATTACCTTGATGGCTGAGCTGCTGCTGGGGAAAAGAACTGAAGTACAAAAGGACAAATAAAATTACCTTCCAAGAAGTTTACACATTGATGTATTGCCTTCCCTGCATCAGCTGTCAACACTTGAAAGATAAAACTATTTGTCACACCTGTTTTTTTACCTGTTTTTACCTAGTATCTGTTTAACACAGAAACTTTCCCTCCCAAAAGGTATTTGAGTTTTTAGAAATGCATAGTTGTATGTGTAAGCCTAATGTAACCTTTTTGGAGGTTACTATTAGGGCTGTATCATCCATTGTAATACTATGCGAACTTCTGTATTTCCCAACCCCCTCCCCCAAGTTATTTTTTCAGTATTTTAAGGACTGAATGTTGCTTCTGGTTACAAAGATTGTAGAGGTCCAGGATGAATCATTGGAGCTAAGAATAAAATACACTTAATCACTATTTCCTAAACCAGAGCAGGATGAAGGACAATACAGACACTGGAGAGGCAGTTATTTTTTCCTCTTGTAAATCCTCTTCCTACTACATGCTATTTAAATAATTTCTACTTCCAGCAAAATGAAAGACACTTTTTGAGAAACAGGTTGTAATTGTGAAGTTCACCTGTTTCTGGGTATGCTTCCTGAGGGCCAGCCCTTCATCTCTGAGGACTGGTACATTGTTGCTGACTGCGGATGCTGCAGCATAGGGTTCTGGGAGGGTCCAATTCTTGACGGTATCATTGGATTGGGAGGGCTTGATACTCTACTAAATGCAGGATCGGGTTGTTGGCTTATTCCTTAAAATAAAACAAAGGAGACAGATACAATATACTTCAGTTATCGTCACCTAGTACTTCTAGTTTATCTTCTTGCAGTGATTGGAAGGGGAAAAGTCATCCTTTTTTGTAGCAATATATTCAATTTCTCAGAATGATTGGTATTTAGGTAGTTTGGGTTAATTAAAAGAGGGAAAAGAAAGCCAGACAAATGAAAAAAAAACAAACCACACATGTTAGTACTAGTACCATAATTAGGTGGATAGGGAAATTGCTGTGAAGGAACTTGAGCCATTGGAGGGCCTGTCAAAGCACTATCCATGCTTCCTGAGGCAGTCACATTTGGTGGCGGACTGAAGGCCTGAGGTTGCTGTTGCTGCTGCATCATCATTGCCATCCTCTGTTGTCTAAAATGGTGACTTATTAGTTCCCTGTTACGCTGAGCCACCATTTGAGCATTAAGAAAACCTTGCTGCTATCCCCCAAAGAGAAGAAAAATCGTATTAGAAGATGTTTTTGCTAATAAAATCATGTCAGAGTCAATCAAACTCATTTCTAAGCAAGTTAAGGAAAACCCCCAGCTGCCAGTACAAAAGAAATCATCAAAATATCAAGACAAAAGTTTTCATTAAATTGTCACTAGTGCTTAACAAATTATAATGATATTTTACATGGAAAAACTATTGGCATACCAAATTGACAGCATAACCTAATGAATAAATCCCCTTGCAATCTCAGGAATAAGGGAGGTAAAAAACCCCCTTTTTTAAAACTATGCAGAGGAACAAAACCAAAGAGGAATGCTATAAAATCATGAAAGAAGGTTGGAATTTTAAACAGATGGCTACCGTAATAATTACTTACCTGGGATCCCACCTGCGGCTGCATAACTGGTCTTATCACTGAGTTAGTACCACTGACTGGATTTTCCATTTTTATTTCAAGCGTTTGACGGGTCTGATTCATAAACTTGGAAAAAGACATTTTAGCACTATTAGCTTGAAAATAACAGCATCTGAACCAAGTAATGGCAACTCCTGCAAAAACACTTTCTTTACAGACCTCTTAAATCCATAAAGTGCAATGGTTAATTTTTGCCTTACCTAATGTACCTGAAGAACCACACTATTTGTTTAAGAAGCTCAAACACACACAAAAAGAAAAACCCGTCAAACAGTGCAGGATGAACTGGCATTGGTTTTTCATTGCCCTTGAAATTAGCACTCTTTAAGAATAAAGAGCAGACTATCTAGTTGTTTCAAACAATTAGTGTCACAGAAAACCAAGAGAGAACACAGTATTTCCTAACATTGCTGTTCCACGTGTGTAGAGGAAAGGGTTGAAAAATGGAAGATTGTCAAGGAGAGAGAAAAAGAAGTTGTTTTTAGAATTGTTGTCTCTCAAAGACAAACCATGCACTTGGGAGATGTTAGAAAATACTATGGCTGAGAAAATTCACATGTTTATGTTTGCTCTGGGATGTTGTCCGTCTACGGAGAAAAATGGAATAGATAAAGATACCAGGACGTTGTAAAGACTTTTAAAAGCCTTTCCCATAGACTTGGGCCTCTTTGTAAAGGTAGGGAAAGGGAGGTAGCAGTGTTTGGAGATGTAAAACTACAGCCTGGTGAAGGACTGTGCATGCTCCAGGCCCTTTGGATATGTAATGCAGGGCTCAAGCCTGGGAGCTTTTTTTCCCCCGTGCTAAAATGAGCTTAGCAGCGTATGTGTCTCTGTTTTTTGGAATCCAAGACGGTGGAATAAACCTACTCTTTGCACTTCAGCTGTGTGTTGTTGTTGTCTTGGTGTTACCTGCATGTGTTCTGTTCACACCATGTCACACAGCAGTAGTTCAGTTTTCCAAGCTTTATTTGTACGCTGTATTTAATACCAAGCCTGCATTTTCACGTGGGGAATTCAATGCTGAAATCATGCACCAATTTTTTAAGCAGCGTTTTCAACCTAGTGTTAAGATCTACGTGGCTGTATCTATTCTCTCACCTTTCATCCAAAGAAAATACCTAAAGTGACATCAAATCACAAAATGGAAAGCAAACCCATATATCAATAAGCCCAAATGATTAGTTAGAAAACACAGCGAGAAAGAAGTAACACCTGATTTACAGAAGAAATACAGCTCTCATTAAATGTTATCTGTGAGGTTCCAAAAACATACTAATCTTAACATGGATAAAGAGTTACACTGTACAAAAGCACTGTTTTAACTGGCAGTTGTTTTGTGTGCTGCAATCCAATTGGTAGCTGGGAGGCTGATGAAGGAGAAACACTTGTCCTACTAAATGTTCTTCCACTCCTACAGCCATCAGGCATTCAATGAGAAGCACTGTCAAAATGAAAGATCCACCCTCTCAATCATCTGTTGAGATCTCCATTGTTATATATGTGAAGCAACACAATTCCATGTGCAAGTGATTCAATTCTGAAACATGGAGGAACTGTAAATGTGCAAGCAAAAAAATTACCTGCTGTCCCTGGAGCCTCTGCTGGAGCTGCATGCGTAGCTGCTTTGGTGTGTTGGTCCGAGGTCTCATCACATTTGCTCGGGGATGCATACTTTGCAGAGGAAAATTGCTCGGTTGGCTCATCTGATTCATCACTGAACTAAAAGATGGCTGTTGTCCCTGGATGTTACTAAAACCTCCTGGCATTGCTGCCCCTTGCCCTTGATAGGGTTGACCATATAACAAAGGCTTCTGGTCAATCATAACTGAAGATTCCTGACCTTGAAATGAATCTTGTTTGGGTTCCAAAGCTTGTCCCTTCAACAGACACAAAAGTGCTTTCACTAGCAGTATATATAGAATTCCTAAAGAAGCAATAAAACTAACCCAGCATAATACACCAGCCAGCAATTTCTTGGGTAAAACACAGCATGGACAGCTACTGTTAGCTCTGTCTCCAGACTAATGAAATAGTAAAAGTGATTAATAATAATTCTTTTTAAAATCAATTTTGCTGCACACTGCATACACAGGCAGACCAGTGTCACTATTCAAGCCCCTCTGCACTTCATGATGCTATCTGTACAAATGATAATGTCATTTTGTGGGTCTTAGCAAATTCCGAATTATTCACAGAAATTCTTTTTCCTATTTCCTAGCCATGTAAATTCAAGCTCGAACTGAAGGAGAGAGAAGCATCCACATCACTGCCAGTCAAATAATTAATAACCTAAGCTCAGCTGACAACAGGCTACTAAAGAAACCCAACACAAATCTCAGCTTATAGAATTATAATGAATTAAACCCAAAACCCCACCTTTATATACCAAGGCATGATACAATAAACTTCTGTAAGAATATGCTATTTGATATTTCTTGTAATGCACAAGAAATTTAATCCATATTGAGCTTCTCCATTGAAAATCACTAGTCAATGTAGACGTCTCCAATGGCAAATGTATGAAAATGAAGATGAGGATGAGAGGAGATGAAGTAAATGAGGAGGCCCTCTTCATTTTCTTTTCAAGTAACAAAACAATATTGGTCTTGGGAAAATAAATAGCCAAAATAGCTGTTTACTTACTTGGTTTACAAGATCAGGAATTCCTAATGCTCTGTCAATTTCTTCCAGACCTGTGACATCTGTATTACTCAGTAGTGTGTGCAGCTGATCCAGAAGTGCCCTTTCATCATTCTGGCCTTCCATATTTGGTGCCGAACATAAGAGATCATCCAAGGAGCTTCTAACTAATTGTCTGTAAATAAAAAAACATTAAAATCATAGAATCTATAAGGTTGGAGAAGACCTCCAAGATCATTGAGACCTGCCTTTGACCAAATACCACCACTACGTTATAGCACTAAGTGCAACATCTGGTCTTTTCTTGAACACTTTAGGAATGGTGTCTCCACCACCTCCCTGGGCAGCCCATTCCGATGCCTGACCACTCCTTCAGTGAAGAAATTCATCACAACCATTAGAATGAAAACTACAGTTTTTATATAATATACTGAGTTGGGTATGATTAAGTACTATAGTCACCCAGACAACTGAAGGAAGACTTAACAATTCAAGTCCCAAATTTATGTCCTAAAATGTCCAGTCACCTTCCATGTATCCTTGAACACACATAAATTCTGTTTTCTCCTGGCTTCTGCCATGTGCCACAGAGATACGATTTCAGAGTTTCCCATCTCTTTTTTCTTGAGTTTTCTTGAGTTTCTGTGCCTCCCAACTCAAGGATTGATAGATTTTGTTAACAACGCCTTTTGTGGAGTTGGGTTAAAAGATATCCAGTGTCAGATCAGCAGCAGAAATGGAAACATTTCTGAAACATTCCAAATATGGAATTCTGACTCCAATCTGTTATCCCCACTGTGTATGCTACACAATTGTATTTCCAGATCTTAAATTCTTCTGACAGACAGCGAACAGCTGTATTTAGAATTACCTTAAAACCCTCCCCAATTCTACCTGTTTTGTGAACCCCGTGATGCTTGCTCCATGGATATCATATTGTCAGGCCACAATCCAGGTTGGTTAGAAGGTCCAGGCTGTCCATACGGATTCCCTCCCATGTCAATGTTTATCTCATTTGGCCCTGCAAGGTAAAACATTTGTGTCTTTTTTAAAAACTGAAGGTCTCAGCTTGCTCTCCTAGTGTTCACATTAGGATAATCACACAAACTGTCAAGCAGCTTTGTGAGCTTTTCATTATCATATTTTACAGTGTATACACACAAACTCACAGTCATGATAATTTCAGAAGTATAACAGACCACAGATTTAAATATGGCAGACAGTGATCTAGACTTGCTATGCTGTTACAGCAGAATTGCTACTTCTAATCCTTTAGCCTCTAAACAGGAGCATGGTAGATATAGCACTTTACATGAAAAAAAAACCCAACAAAAATTCTGGACAATGACATCTGGGAACAAGCAAATATACACTGTTGTAGTGACATCAAAATTTGGCATTTTAAATTCTAGTACAGAGTGAAAATCAAAAGAAACAAAAAGTACATAACACTTTGCTCTTTGGTAGTACTTTCTTCCCTCTACCTATCCAGGGACAAGCAGCACTACATAGGAGAGTTCATGTCATCCCATTATTTCCCAGTATCTGTGTGAATCACCTAGCAACAATGATTTCTAGGAAACTAAGCTGAAAAATTCTGACTTAGGACTGCACAAATTTCTTCTGTATTTAAACGTATATCCATTTGTTGCCTTGAAATAGTAAGTCTGTTTAAGAGAACTGGTAACAGCCCTGGTAGCTTTACATTGTAAGAAAGGAATGCTGTCTATTTAAACTGGTTTGGGGCATACTGGTATTGGCATAGTAGACGGGACTATTTCAGCTCTAGACTAAACCTTTGATAAAGATATAGAACAGAAAAAACCCACAGGCTTTAAGACTGTTCATATTTTAGACATACAGCTTATTTTCTCACATGCACACATGAATACTTTGAAGAGAAAAAGTATTTGCAATGTGGTTTTATATGAAATTTGGCTACTCCATGTGAAAAGAATTTTGAAATACTTGAGAGAAAAATTTCAAAAGACACTGATTACCAAGAAGTTGACAGGAAAAAAAAAGGCATCTATATCAAGTAGGATGAATTAAATTAATCACAATACTAATATCTTCACATATGGAATCATAGATGCCATTTAGCTCCTGGCATTTAGCAGAGAAGTACTACACTAAAGAAACACACAGAAATTATTCCCCCCAAATCTCGGGACTCAGAACAAATTATCTGTGTATGAGACACACGGCACCAGAAGAAAACAAGAACGTCACCAAAAAGTCATAAAATGTCATAGTCAGGGAACAGCAAGAGTCTCTACCTCAAAAAGCCTTTCAATGACAATCTAGCATTTTACCAAAACTGCAAAGATCCTTATCATGAATGCTTACCAAGAAACCAGTGAGATGGTGCTATGTAGGACAATAAGAAGTTAAGAACTTACTCATGTGAATCATTTGCTGTTGCAGCATTGGCCTAGTACCAGGTATGCTGTTAGAACGAACAGGCAACCCAGACATAGAGCCACCCTCTGGAGGCCTGGGAAGGGTTGTACTAAATTCAGGTCCTGATCTCAACATTGAAGCAGAACTTGCAGATTCCAATCTGTTCACCTTGGAGTTTGGCAAACCCCAGTCTCCTGACTGATGCTGATTCATCACATTTCTGTTGGGAGCACTTGCTATAAGGAAGAACAGAAAACACAACAATTTATTATCTGGAGTACGTTATGTATTTTGGTTTTAGAATTATTTTGCTATTTCACCAAGGGCACCTGCTAATGTCAGAGCAATTGACTGAAGTCCTACAAAAGCAACTAGAGCTCACCATGCCAAGTTCTAAATCACACAAAAACTATACGAGTCTAAATGTATGTGAAGTTCATAATGACTGGCTGCCACTGCGAACTGTTCTTGCTTCTATATATCAAAAGTACATGTTAAACTAAAAACTAAAAGTAGTAAAAACTAATTTAACTACTTAAAGTTAAGTACTGGTAATGACACAGATAGAAACAGTTATGCTCTTATAATTTTAGCTAAGGTAATAATTCAGAAGTATTAATGATGGTAAAATTAAAAATTAATTAATGATGGTAAAATTAAAATTCATTAATGTTAAAGTTTCTTCTAACTGATATTTGTATTTTATTGTTGAAAATTTTTTTACATAAACGCTTTTTCCTTTACAATGAAAGCTGTTTGTACACAACCAACAAACCCAGATTTGCTCCAAAATTTTCTTGGTTTTCAATCATTCTTGGACCTCCACCCATCAAGTTTTGCTTTTGTAACATGGAGAAGGCATTGACATTCCTCACTGAAGCACCTGAGCCCACAGGGCTGTCTAAAGACAAGGCTCTGTTAAAAGGTGGGCGAGTAGTCTGCACAGACTGGGGACTCTTCACACCTGTTAAAGAATTAAAAGATGCATGCAACTGTACATTTTAAATAAAATATGCTATTAATGACTTAAATAAATTAGTCTCATCTATTTATGAGCTCATATACTCGATCTTTCGCAAGCCAGAAATAGTTTCGTTGCTTATGTTCTCGCTACAAAAATTCCCATTTTGAACACACACCTGAGACCTTCTGCAGAAAAAGTCAAAGGCAGTTCCCTTTGGCCCTAGACAAAAGAAGAGCTCATTTTAATTTAAGTTCTGTAATGAACTTAGTATAACAGACTTCTTGAAATATATAAGCGGACTGTCCAGACTTCGGTTAACTCTCACATGGAGGTAGAAACAAATGGTTCTGTTTGGAACAGCTGGAATCCAGACATAGTGTGTTCCTGAGCACAGTGTCCTACATGGACAATTAACTCACAAATCACTGTGCTTCACAGCCAATAGTGTCCGTGGCCTTACATGTTCTTGTACCTGGTTTTATATTTTTCATTATCCATGTTTCACCTCCTTCGGTTATCTCAGCAATCCATTGCCCTATATAATCAAAAGATGACCAGTGTCATGAAGGGAAGCAACAACTGCCATGATGCTGGTCTATTAGCTAGGTTATCCTCCCCTGCTACTCAGCTTTCTACTAAGGGCAGGCATTCCTTCTGATGTCAAGGGGGAGTAACGATTAGAATTTACTGGCCACAGGATGTTTTCACATAGAATAAGAAAGAAATTAAAAGCTCATCACCAATCCCATATTATATCCCTAGTCATCAGTAAGGGATGTAAATTCTCAATTTTAATTTACAATTCACAAAACATCTTCCCTGATGACCTGTCTCTGAGAAAGCTACATTAGACGAACTCAGAATAAACCGTAAAACAAGGAACTGAATGTCATTCATTGTGTATATAGCAGGTGAGTGCTGTCATAACAGCTAGTAGTGTATATAATAGCCTATGAAAGCCATATATAATTAGCCATTTTGCACTACATTTGTCCTTGAAGATATAGGAGATGAAGAAAGTATTCTCCAAGGGTTTGAGGCTGCATTATGTTTACATCAGGTAAGAAGAAAACCCTAACTTTAAAACCCAAGTGGTAGATTTAATTCCTTACCCAATAGGGCATTTCCTTGAAATAATGCTTGCTTTGTTCCAAGGTTATTTCCATTCGCAGACACAGCATTATTGTAAAACTCTGAACTAGTAAGACCACCTAGAATTGCATCCAAATTCTCCAAGTCGCCATTCATCTGAAATCGATGCAGTAAAATACCAAGGTTATTTACTCTCATACGGCTATACTTCAGTTTTTACTTAGTTCCTTGCTAATCTTAAAATATATAACTGGGAGACAAACGTTTTAATTCACTGACACTCTCTTGAGCTATCTTTTAACTTCCAAAGAACTTCAGATATAATTTAGATACATTTTTTTTGAGTATTTTGTGTGGGTAATTTTGAGAATTAGCAGAAACTGGAGGTACACATAACTAAAATGAAAAGCACTTCTGAATATAAACATTTCAATCATCACAAATTACAAAGATAAAAACACTAATGATCGTGAACAACAGAGAATGTTTACCATTCAGTCATAAACAATCTATCATACACAAAGAGCTACCAGTGAACACTGCAGGACATGAAAATTGCCCACAAGGGTTTTCAGGTCAGTTGGAGCCCTAACTTTCTTTAAAAGTTTGTCTTTAAATCAGATACAGTTTCAACAGAAAAATAATTCATATATAGTGGATACGTATCTTCACAAAAAAAAAGCTTCTCTGAATACCTTAATTACATCTCAGGAGCAAGTACTGAAACTACATGTTGTGTACTATTACAGAGTTGTTAGTGACTTTTCCATGAGCGGTACTCAAACAGTGTTATAAGGTGTTTCATTTATAGTCAGCCATTAGCTAATATAAAAAATTGTGCACAATTTTTACACAGTTATTACTGATTTGGGAAATACATGGTCTATGAAATCGACATATCTTCAGTAAACTCTACCATACTGACCAGTACTGCTTACTTTGAAGTTACAAATCTTAGGACTTAAGTACAAAAATCATATATACAGATTATAATTTTAAGAGCAGATGTTCCTAACAAGTGTACTGCTGGTTTCAGAATAGTTGTTCGCTGGTGCTAGTTTTCTGTATCACGACATTTCTTGGAATTCCCGCTCTAGAATTTATTTATACAAATTATATATATATATATTTATACATTTTAATACATATTTATTTGAATGCTGAATATATATATATAAGTATTTGGAAGAACATAGTCCCCCATTTAAGGAAAGAAAAAGAGAACTAAAACCAATGAATGAACTAAACCAAATCATGGCTATTTCAAGATGTAATGGGTTGGGTTTACTCCAATCCACGACACAAGTATTACACATTTTTGTGTACTGTTTACATTTTCAAAACGAAATCATGTTTTACCTTTTGCTTTTGTATTGCCAACTGATTACAGAGGCAGTTACAGCCCCATTTCCTAGTAAACCATGAAACCAAACACGTGCTAAGATCTCATTTTAAGGAATAATTTGTAAATATTACCTTAATCGTACCATAACTTAAAAACATTAGTCCAGGACTTCAGGACTTCAGATCTGGTTATATACATATCCTGTAGTTCTTTTTGTTTGTGTTTTTTCATTCACAATTGAACCTGAGTTTATTGTTTCACGTCATTTGCACAAAACTTTTTAAGAAATGTTTACACATGCATACTGTAGAGTGTTCTACATTTAGTCATTCACTGTAATAATAAAATATTGGTTGGCTCACTGCCATCATTTTACATTACACTGTACCTCCTCTGCTGGCTCCATTTTTATTTTCATCTCTTTTTCTTGACTTGAAGCAGGAATTGTAGAACTCGTGCATTGTCGCATCTTATCCACACCTTCTACTTTAGGCTTCAACTCTTTGGAAAGCGGATCCTTAATATCATCTTTATCTAGTAGATATCTTAGTAAAGCATTGTTTTCTTTCTTCTTTGGGCTCAGTTGTTCCTGTTTGACAGTGCCTTCTCCACAGGAGGCTGTGTTACTAGCATCATGATATGTGTCTTTACCAGTAGCTTCAGCTGTAATTTTGGCCACCTCTGCTGGAGAATTACCATTCTGCAACAATTTATGTAAAATCCTGTGCTTCTCTTGCAGGAGTGACCCATGCATGTTTGAGGAGGAAGATACCCCTCCAGATGTTGATGAGGAAACTCCTGAAGGACTGGTAACGCTGGTAGAAGATTCTTTACAATTGGAATCTAAAGGTGAGTTCGATGGTGTAGAATGTCCTCTTTCATCTGAGGAGCATGTGAGTAGCTGAAGGAGTTTTTTATGCCCTTTGCTCTCAGAGGGTCCTCTCTGACTTTCAGATACTTCCAGATTACCCTCTTTACTCTCTTTTTCACTAAGGAGATCCCTGCTGTTTGACTGGCAGATGGAACTTTCCACTTGATTTTGTTCGCAATACAAACCAGAAGGGCTTTTGGAGTCCTGGGTACTTGTTTTACTTTGCTGAGTTACGCTAATGTTTGGGGAATTATCCAATTTTGGACCCGGTGAAGAAAGTGTTGATAAAAGGGAATTTCCAACACCCTCACTAATGGCTTGCAGAGCACTAAGAGAACTACTAGAGAAAGTGCTGTTGCTAGTGTTGCTGGCAGATCCCATTGGCGAATGCACACCTGTATCATGTGACAGAGATCAAATTTATTAGACTGCAGTACTGCCTGTATCTACTTACTCTTCCTTTGGATATGTATGACTGCCACAGTGACTTAATAATTTTAAAATACATTTTTACCATGAAGTCATACTACATTCAAGTAACACATACAGGGGTCATAGAGAACAGCTAAAATGGATGAAAGATGGGATTCAGATTTAAGTGAGAAAAGACAGCTTGAAAGAAGAAGAGCTTGTAACAAAAATAAAATACCTGTAACTGGAGAATACTGGTGTGAACTCATTTTCGGACTCCCTCGATTCCTAGGAGATACCATTAGATTCTGTTGGTTAGAAGTTAAGCCAGGACTACCGTGTGGTGGGCTACTTCTACTTAACCCATAATTGTTATTCTGATAAGCAGAGGACTGCATTCCAGGTCCAGAGTTCACTGGCCCCATATTCCCAGGGCCTCCATATCGAGGTGATATGCTGGTGAGCTGACCCACTGCATTGGGATCTCCCATCCCATAGTTTCTGTTCTGCATTGGCATGGCTTGACCAGGTGACATGTTCATAAGACCACCAACAGAATTTGTGTTTCCAGTCACAGGTGTTCTGATGTTTTGCCCAACAGAATTAGGATTTGGCCGATATCCACTTTGTTCTCTGTAAATCCAACATCATCCCCAGAAACCGAAAGAAGATAAATTAAAACCTCATTTGGAATCATGTGCTACAAATACATTATTAAATAATTGCCCAAATATTTTTTCAGAGAAAGACAATTGAGAATTCAAGCTTTCACAAAAGCAGAACTAAGCCACGAGACTCATGTATTCATTACAGAAATGCTTGATCCTTTGGGGGCTTTTAGTTAGAAGCACATACAGTATCACTGCCTCAAAAGGCTTTAATCAATGGTCAGATTATTAATCAGATTTATCAATTTTAAGATCCTCCTTCTTTTACTACCTTCCTGAGTTAATGCCTGACACCATTCTACTGTGCACATTAATGATGTGTGACCCTGAACAATCTCAGTTACTAATTTTTCAGCATCTGGAGGCACTCTAATGCCAGAAGGAGTCAGATTCCCTCCAAAGTGACATTTCAATTATTCTTGCAAAGAACAAGAACAGGTCATAAGAAGTGCTACTTAAGGTACATTTCAGTAATGGATCATGCATCTGAGAGAGTTTTGTTGTCTTTTTAATTGGTCTGCAAAAGCATGTGACTGAGCATTTCTATTTTCAGTGTTTCATCAATGTTACCACAAAAGGCTAATAAGAACATAGCAGGTATTTGTGCAGGTATTGAGGAAAAAAAAATCTCTTTTGACTGTGACTGTCCTTCTGCCACATAGTTAAAATGGGACTCTGTTAGGTTTACACATTTATTTGTACGCTATGCAGCTCTGTTTCCCAAGTTATTCCCCATCTGAGTTTTAATCAGGTAAAATATTTTAGTATGCTATTTTTCTCAGGTTATCTTCAAGGTCAGATGTATTTTTAAAAACTATGACACGTAAATTATAAACAGATATTACTAATTTCACCTTTGAAGGAAGTGGGTAGAGACAAATCCATGGCGGTCATTAGTTACAGGATTTCGAAACAGCTTACTCTTTGTTTGTGCTGTCACTATTGTACCATCCGCTAAAGAAAACCGATACAATGGGGTTTCAGAATGACCTTGTGTATAAGCTGTAAAGGGAATATACAAACACAGTTAATATTTAAAATCCCAAGAATTATTAACATGAATCAAAAGATATTTTTGACACAATACCCTTCATTTGCTAAAGATGAAAAAAAACCCCAAAACCATAAAACTTTAAATAAAAATAAATGAATAAATAGAATAAGGAAAAGGCATCAACACAACTGTTATCACTTTCAGAGAGTGGTTCTTTAACAAAGGAAAGAGTGAATAAAGTCAAACTAACATTAACCAAAAATAACAAGCTGATGATAATCAAAGATGACATATCACCACAGAAATATAACTGTCTGTATCATTGCTGTATCCATCTATGGAAAAACAGCTTCCCTGAGGTCCCCAGATCATGTATCTGATATTTTCCATTAAAATTGCCTAAACAAATACATTGAAAAAACAAAACAATGTCCAGCAGAATTCCTTGTTCTCAAGAGATCATCCTCCTTCAGCTTGTAAATGAATCACAGTAATTAACAAAAAACATGAAAAAAAAAGGAACACAGGCAGAATCTAGCATTTTTGTTTTCAGAAAAAAATGTAGCCCCTAGGAGAAGCAATATCACCCACACATTGTAAACTGATTTTTACCTTCATGATAGTGGCGTTTATTTGACCATGACTGCCCATCATTATGGCATAAGAATCTCTGAATACACCGACGAATTATATCTTCAAAGCCAGGTCTCATGGAAGATCGCAACGAGTTTGTATCAATGTTGACAAGTTTGCCTTAACAGGAAAATTCTTTATGACTATGACAATTCTTTTTGTATAAATATGGTATGTTTCATAAGGCTCCAATATCACCCTTTTAATCACTGAATTCTGAGCACACAGAAGCTACATTTATGAATTATCTGCCATATGAGAATATGATGTTGCTTGTTAAAGCATCACTGTTCAAAGGGATTTATATAATTGAGTAAGAGGAAGTTAATCACCCACAGGTCAATGTCAGAGCTTTAGAAAACAGTAACTTTAGTCTCTGGTTACAGACACCTAAGGGATGCACACAGAGTAAAATTTTACAAAATACTGACCAACTACATAGAATGAACATCATAAACACAAACTGGCATCTGAAAAGTCCCATTTAGATTATACAACTCTTTTGATTTAAACAGCATAAACCATTTTAAACATTAGCTCATGTATTGTATAAAAATACAAACATTCTAAAAGACTGCCATTCGCTTCAGTTACAACCTAAAATATTTCTTACGCGTAAAGGAAAGCAGAACAATAACCATTTGAAATGCTAGTTAAAACACAAGTAATGCTTTTTACCAAGCTACCAAACAGCAACACAGAGAAGAAAATGCCTCCCACAGTTTTTATTACACCTCACTGCCAACAATGGTATATTGTAAAAAGCAGTTGGGAATTCTCAGTATGAATTCCGTTAGTCAATACAGATACACAATACACACTCCCTTTATTTATAACGAGCACATGGACAAAGAACACTCTTTTGTACCTTCCTCCTGGGTATACTTCCTACCTGAAAGATCATGTCTTGTAATAAAGCTCTCTGGATTTGCCGGAAATGCCCTTTCTGCAGTTGTGATACGACGCGCCACACAAATCATGCAGGACTGCAAATCTGTATTTAAAAAAAATTGTTTCTTCTTTCATCTTCTCCTGTTTTACTCTACTGAAGAATCTAATAAAACAGCTGAAGTGTCTTTCGTTGTCACAATGGAAGTACAGACAGTAAGGATTAAAGCTGCCGTACTCTTAAAAATAGATTGCGAAACACCAAAGAGCTTTTCACAGAAATTTCTATGCACGATAATTCCACAAAAATTCCTACCTTCCCCCTCTTCCATCATAGCTCTTGGCTGCGATAAAGCAAAGCACTGCATAGTTTCATATCTTTGACGTATATCCTGGTAGCCACCTACATCTTCCAAGAGATCACGAGAGCTTTTCACCGTCATCCGGCAATTGAATGTATGGCTCTTCTGTCTAGGTGTTTCATTAGCCCAAGCAACTCCATTAACTTAAAAGAACACAGTAAGAATTCACATAAATTTTCAGATACAATCAATTCATAACTGATTCTTCTTAATTTAGATACCCTGTTCCTAGATTACAGATCTTAAAGACTATTTTAAGATGCTTTCTCAATATACCATCAATATAATGGTATAAAATAGGAGTATTGAGAACCAAGTAAAAAACACTTTCTTTTGCACAACACTTTCAGTCACTTGAAGGAGTGCTGAAAAGTCATTTGCATATCTTAAAAACAAGCAGTCCCTTCAGCTAGCTTTGTGGTATCAGGAAAGGTGTTCCTTTAGTGTCGCTGTTTGAAAGTTACAGGTAAACAAATTGCAAAGGCTAAAATAAAGAGTGAATTTCCAGCACATTTATTTCTGATGGCATGCTGTTGTAAAAACACAGTAATATTTATCAAGATTAAGATATTTTTGCAGTCAAAAATTCTTTATAGAAGTGATCTCTTTTGAAAGGTTATCCATTACAAGGCTTTTTTTTCTTCTCTGATTGCTTTCAAATAGCCTAGTAAGTGTAGTAAATCAACTTTTACTACCTGAAGATTTAGGTAAGTTTTTAAGGAAGTCCTTCCGGTCCTCTTCATGCAAGATACCATAGACACTTGTATTAACCAAATCTTCTTGTTTATACTGCAGATACTGTGTGACATTTTCTGATACAAATACTATGTTCCCATCTCGATTTACAACAAAGAGGAAGCCATCCAATGCCTAAATATTAACATGACAACATGTCATATAAGACATACTGAATAATTCTGAACATAATTTAGTTTGAAAACTGCGTGGGTGATAAATGTCAAGTTACAATATATTCATTTGTTTTCAAGGATAGAGACGAAGTTTTAAATTCTTCTTTGAGGAAGAGTGTGTCTGGTAGGGAATTATTTAAATAAAAATAATAACTAATATGTTCATTTGACATTCCATTCAGCTTTCAAATTGATAGCCAGCCTTCTTGTTTCATTCTTGATCCATATGAACACTAGATAATGAATTTGTAACACTAATTCAATAGTTAGCAAATTGAAACAAGACACTCAGTAGAAACAAGTAGTAAGTCATGAATATGAATACATTTCCACGAGCAAGTGATGAGATAGGAGGATCTAGCCAAATACTGTATGTTCTTAATTGAAAGAAAAATTCAGTATCTGTGTTAAAAAATTAAGCTTCAAAAGTACTTTAATGAACTTGTAAATATCAGATTAGTCTTCTAGGCATAAAGAAAGGTTATCTGCTATGTACCTCTGTTTATTATTATTCTAGGGTTATTTTACTTGATGGCAACATTCATTTAAAACGCTTCGTAATTTAGTAACACAAATGCAAACATACATAACAAACCTCTCCTTGCAAAACCTCCTCCATTTAACATTTATCCCCTACAAGAAATAAAATATTCCTTGTATGAATAAGCACTGCTTCAGTAGAATTTTGCTAATGACTGCTGCAGTAAATAAAGCATAGGAATATTAAAAAAAGTCAAAGGCTATTCTATTTCCTTCTACAGAGAATTTTAGCAAAATTAAGAAAACATGATAGATTTTATTCCTGACCCTTTCAAACATACTTCTGCATGGTTCTTGCATACTGTTTTATTACTGCAGGATTGCATACTTTACAGTAATATTTTTACCTGCCTTAAGTATTTGATTCCATAGGGATTTACTAGGGCCTAATTTGTACTTGCCTGTAATAGAAGAGGTCCCAATGAATCCTTGTCAATAACTCCTTGACCCGTGGAAGATACATCAGCTTTCTGAACATCATCATCATCAGAAACTGCTTTTCCTGAAAGTCAAAAGATACATTTCCGTAAAGCGACACTTCATGTGAAGACCACATTTTAATATTACAAGTCAGATTCTAGGAAGAGTGTGAATAAAGGCAAAAAGAAGCAGAAATGAGAGAGGAGGGCTCATATACTATTAGCTGCTAAGACTAGAAGAATGTCATGGCCACATAATGCCGAACTCTTTGCTCCCTTAAATTGTCTTGGCAGTTGCAGTTGACACAATGAACTTGCTTTGCGAACATTTCTTGCTGTTTTTCAGACACTGTCTTATGAATACCTGCTGAATCTTTCAAGAGCCATTAAACACACTCATAATATATATCTCTTTGTTGTGTTTTTATTTTGATCATCTCATTATCATTGGTCACAGTCTTCAGATGCCATCACCACTGTTCTACAAAAAGGCCTTGATTCATGTTAACAGCTGTGTGTCTGTGTGTGTATATATGTGCGTGTGTGTATGTGTGTGCATGCATAGAATAAAACTGTATTTTAAAAATCGAAATATCCTAAATGAATTGATTGCAGGGGAAGGTGGAATGGGAATCCATGCCATGCAGCAGAATTACAGAAAAAAAAATTGTAAACTTTATTTTGCGGTACTTGCTGGCTGATTAAGCAGACCACAAGAGGAGTACAACATTTCTACTCTAAAATGAAACATTAGAATACACTGGATAACAGTACAAAAAACCTTAAAAACAGAAGATGATTTTTGAAAATAGTTTTAGCATTTCTTCATAAGATGTGCCAATTTACCACAACAGGTAAGATATACACCATAGCATATTCCGTTCTTCTAACGCTTTACTGCTCAAATGACATACATAAGCTTGGGAGGCTAGTCATTGGAAGGTGGAGACGGGAGTGGGGTGGTGTTTAAAAAAGAAATTATATATATCCCTCACTCTGTATTTGAAAACATGGGTTTTGCACCCACCTGTTTGTTAAAAAAAAAGTATTATATCACTTAGGTCTACCCTAGCTGACAGAAATTACCAAGATATGATGCACTGCTTCTTTCTCCTTTGTTGACTTGGCCATATTCTGAGTATACTCAATCACACTAAAAAAGCACTAAAAATCACTATATCTAATTGAAGGCTTGCCCATAAAAAAAAGATAAATTTCCTTGAAGTGAAAGGCAACAGCATGTATTCTTCATATCAGTGAGTATTTGGTATATTGTACAAGCAGATGGTAGAGTACCATCTTTTTTTAACCTTGTCTGTGGTACAAAACTGATAAGAAAGGTCATACAAAGTTTCAAAATCCTGATTCCCAATAAAATGTGATATAAATACCTGTTTACTTTTAAACAGAAAATTACTTAAAGCGCATTTAAGGTTTGAATCGAGACACAGTCCAAAGACCTGCCCAGTTACATGCTATTGTGAAAAGCACTACTCAATTTCCCAAGTAACTATTGCTTCAAAAAAAGAATCACAATGAAATTAAATTATTCATTTTTACTTAGCAGGGAACTGTACCTTGCTCTTTTATTTGTCGAATTTGTCTCACAGTTTCTTTTAAAATAGCACATTTGTCTGGTTTGACATTGAAATTGTCAATGTCACTCAGATTAGCAGATATCAGCTCAGCCAGTTCTTCAATGTATTTGCTTTCCTGCTCACGTCGACGCTTCTCACCACTGCAGACCACACTAGGAATCAAAAACATTGTTTCGTATACTTACATACCATCCTATACAAAACCTGTGCTCACTCTGTGAACTATAATGTACTTCACTTAACACCCACCCATTAAACCTAAGCAGTAGTTATTCTTCAAGAAAACGTGGATCTGAAGGGCGAATGTGTGTGTTTTGTTACACTGTTGTTTGGTTTGGGGTTTGTGTTTGGTTTGCTTTTTTTTTTTAAGAATTTCAAGTACAAATTTATATCAAAAGGATAGAAGAAAGCTATTAATAAAAAAAAAAATCCTCCTGTTTTTACTCTATTACTTTATTGTCAGTTTTAACGAAAAGAGCAGCTGCTTTTGTTATAAAATTGCAGCACTCATACAGAAAGTATATTTTAACCTTAGAAGTTACTTTACAGTTGCTTAAAATTTGTTAGACAAATGACACTGAATTTTAACATTCTATTAACTCCCTTCAGTTTGCTTGTAAAGAGATGACTATAGAAGGTGATACCTCAGAAATTTCTAGGCCAGGACCTAAACGCCATCTCAACATGTGCAAGAAAAGCAGAATCCCAGACAACCTAATGTTGCTGGATGAAGTGCCTCTTTGAAATTCCTTTTCCTGCTCAGGCTAATATGCTGAGTTAAGAGACTGTCTACAGACTAAATCAACAGGGAGAAATGTCATATACAAATACGGCAAGAATAGGAAAAGAAGGACTCAGGGCAGGGGCAAAAATGGACACATCAAGGTAATTGAAAGAGAATAATCATTCTTTGAGAAGAAACCAAGCAAAAGAGTTGGTAAAGTATGCATGCACCAGCACTGGAGAAAACAAATACATTACAAAGCAGGAGCTTGAAAGATAAAGAAAGCTAATGAAGGGTGATAATCTGAAAAAGAATTCCTGAATGGACAGACAGACACTGTAGAAAGAGAAAGAGAAAATGGAATGCAGGACACTCATAAAAAGACACTGGGATATAGTGGAAGCATTTAATGATCTCATCCACAATCTGTTGAATGATGAAGGGAATTGGCATGGGGAACTGGGGATGTACTTATAAAAGGGACAAATATTAGCACACACAATGCCTGAAAATGAATTTAATAAAAGTTAATACTCTGTGGGAAGAAGAACACAAAAGCATAAAAGAGAACACTTCACATGGTGGAGAGCAATGACGCTTATGGGGAACAGAAAACTGAGTCCCTCAGACAACAGTATCTGACAGAGTTGGGTGAGGTGCAGGAAGATAGCAAAGACTGGCAAAATTTAAGAGGAACTTGCATTTTACTAGTCCCAAGAAACAGAAATACAAACAAACCAGCAGAAAGCTCAACCTCTTGCAGTATTCTTTGCTAAATGTAACCACCCGAAATGAGGCCTGTCAAATCAATTACCAGCTACAAGATAATGCCTTAAAAATTCCTGTGAAGGAAGAGGTTCTTCTTCTTTTGCCTTGCAATCACAACTTCAAAAGTGATTCCTTATCTAGTGGAAGGTATCCCTGCCCATGACAGGGACACTGGAACTAGATGATCTTTAAGGTCCATTCCAACTCAACCCATTCTATGATATGTTCACTGTATTAAAATTTCCACAAGAGTCTAATTATAAAGCAGAGTTCATCAGCTTTGGCGTATCTACACCTAATAGTAAAGTTACGTATCTTCACAACAGAAGCTGGCCTAGAAAATTTTTCAACTAAACAAATTCCTTAGTTAGAACGAAATTGCAATTAAAATTCAAAAAATATTTTTAAAAACTCATTAAAAACCAGGAAAGCTCTATGTAAACCTACCTTGCACCTGGTGTATCACAGGGCAATGGCTTGCGCTTCCTTGACTCATTAGTCAAACCATCCAAGGATGTTTCTCCTAGTCCACTCATCTTGACCGCACATCAGCAACTAAAAGCAATGAAATAATAATTGTGAATAAAATGCTCAAAATACTAATTCAAAATACAGAGAACTTTTCCAAATAAACAATTTATTTTTATCAGATTTACAAGTGAATTTCCTTACTGCAAATCCATAAACTTTTTTGCCACTAAAAAATAATGTTTGGTTACCTTTCTTTAAAATCTACCCCATACTTAGGCAAAACACGGGTTTATAAAGCTTTGTATCATTGTAAACAAAAGCAAAGGTTAAAAATGCATTTAATTTGTTTCGGAGATACTTAAGATTTGCACCATTTTACTGGGACCACTGTATAGCTCCAATTCATCTTAAAAAAAAGGATTCTCAGTATTTAAACATATATTTCAATAACCTGAAAAGAAAGCAACAAATTGATGTTATACCAAAATACAGTAGCAGAAACAAGTAATTTTGATCCTCAGGAGTAAATCAGGGGGCTTAAAGGAGTTTCACACCCATCTCTGTATAAAGCCAACAAATTATTATTACCATCTTCACATGTTACTATCGTTTCTGTATCTCTTACTAAACCTTCTAAAATGAATACAGTTTTCTAAAACTTTGAGGCCAAGGCAAGCAACGATTTCAAGCATCTTTAATTTCTTTTGCTTCTGCAGCAAAGATTGGGCCATAACCCAGTAAGGTATCAGGTGATTTTGCTGAAGTCTAGTTACGTTAAACAAATCTGGCAGATTAGATATATATGACACTCATCTCTCCTCACTTCCAAGAGAAAAAGGTAGCACAGACACAGGAGAGAAGAAAGCTGTGTCAGGTCCTGCTACACTATAATCAACAACATGCTGAGGGACGAAAAAAGTTTAATGGATCTATGCTATGTATCTAGTTGGAGTATTTTAGAACATAACTGAAACTATAAAATAATCTAAAAAATTGGTTTTGGTCTTTCATACTACAATGAGACAAAACAGATTTAGGCAGTTAGAAATTTAGCATTATTTTATCCTTTGTACAGAAATTTCTAAATTACGTGTCAATTTAATTTACTCCATTCTAGTTCAGACTGCAGCTCTTTACCCTATACAGCAGTGGCAATAAATGGTGCTAAATATTTAGTTAATAGAGCTAGACTTGTCAGTAAGAGAGAAACTCTTCCATAACATAACCCAGGCACTAAGAAATCTTTCATAGAAAAAGTTCTTTATCTCTACAAGCAAAAACCACCATTATGACACTTGTTAAAAGAAATTGGCCTAGGATGACCAAATTACTAGGAGTCAGTGATTACATAGCACAAGGACAAGGAACTGACAGAACTAAATGAAGTTTATGTTAAGGTATCAGACGCTGGTAGCCAACTGACTCAAGCAGCTCTGCAGAACAGAATATGGGCACCCTGTTGAACAAGAAGTTAGACACAAGTCACCAGTGTATCCTTGCAGCAAAGACAACCAACCCCTCAGAAAGGGCACCTAATTGACTAACTGCTTCCAGAACAAGATATCTGAGAAAAACAAAAAAAGTGTGTTTTACTACTCAAAGGTAATAACTTTTGAGGTTACTAACCTTGACTGACTGAATTTTTGCTTATTGGCTTCTTGTGGGGGAAAAAAAAATCTGCTTTAGTTTTCTCTAAAGTCTAAACTGATAGGACAAAGACACACAAGAACAGATTTGCACAAAGCAGTATGGGGGTTTGAAATTCTACAGGTGGAGAATTTAAAAGAACATTCTCCTTACAGCAGCACAAAACTTTGAAAGCTGGACAGGACAGAGGACTGGATTACTCTAGCATGTGTAAAAAGCCCAGAAATAAAATGGCTTCTTTTTAAAGTACGAACTCTCTTTGCAGCTAAGAAAATGTTACAATGCTTAACATAAAACTGTATCATAACCAGTCCTCATGCCAACCGATACCCATTACCAAAGGAAGGATAAAATGTTTTTAAAATTACAACAAAATTAAACCCAACAATCAAACATAATCTTCCATTTGAAATAAACAATTACAAATTGTTTATTTCTATTTCTAATCTGTACTATGGGCATGAACTGTACAGGTAAGAACTTGGTCTTACATATAAATATTTGATAAAAAACCAGGATGGATAAGACAAACCCAACAGAGATAAGAAAGAGCAAGTCTGAAGACCTTTATCCGTTCATATAGCCCTCCAAGGCAAAAAACTCTCAAATACATGTATAGTGGCCTACTTTATGTAAAGTTCAAGAAAAATACACTGTTTGGCCACTAGATGACAGCACAGAACTGGAGAACTGCAGGGATCATATTTCCTTCAGTTAAGCAGCTGCATGAAAAACTACTCATCTGAACAAGTAAGCAGTTGCAAAAAAGAGATTATAAGAACAGCTTATGATCATGCAAAAAGCAGTTGATTATCTGAAGCTGATACTCAGCATTACATATGACTCAAGGTCTTATGTTTACAGACCTCACGGCTAAGGCTGAATCTTCCAGTCATGCTGTAGGTGACACATGAGCACACATCCAGGACTGCTGCTTCCCTCCCTGTAACTACACTTAAAGGGTGAGTATAGACAGAACTGCAGGTTTAAGAGCTAATATGGAAAGAGAAAGAAGAGCTTAAAACGTAAGTATTAGGGCTAGCTCAGGAAGGATGTGGACAAAGCAAGTATGTCTGAAGCCAAGATTAAATTCTGTTTAAGAGGAGGAAGCATTTGTAACACATTAAGCAGTTGAAAATTTGAGCTAGGACAGACATTTCACTATAACATAATTTTGAAGGTCACATGGTTGCATTAAATGATTTAGAATAGAAAGGTCATTTTTATCTAACATGTAGTTGTGCTGAGAGATAACTCATAATATGATTAAATAGAACACCAAAAAATACTACATTTTGTCTCAGAAACACAATAAATATCAGAGAAAAAAATCCTTCCTCTATTTAAAAAAAACCCAACTTTTCAGTGCCTAAATATATAGGCGTTTGGACAAAGAAGGAAAAATCAGTAATTTGCATAGGCTGTTACCCTACTCTTACACCCAGTAGCTGCTGGTAGTTTATTCAGGCCTGAAGCTGCAGAGTCGCTGCACATGTATTTTCCTTTCCCTATGTGCTGGGTTGCAGTGTATTCTATTACCATCTACATGAGCTGTTGAAATCAGGTGGGCGGTGTTCCTTGCCTCCTCCCTCCAGACTACGTTGTGTAAATGGGCCCATCAAGGCCTCATCGCACTGACAAAATTACATCATCCCATTGTGAGATGCTCTGCCCAGAGCGAGGAACCAAGCATTCCATCCTGGATATAAGCTGAGATTTCGAACACCACAAGCAGCCTTTTCCACTGGATTCCCAGAGGATGAGAGCTACATAGCCACCCACTGCTGGACCTTCTGAGACCAGACCCTTCTATGGGGATCACCGCTTTCAACAGGACCACTTCATTCAGACTGCTACCAACATCCTGACCAACAGGGTGTCAGGTTGTATTCTGACTCTGTCAATGGGTTTTTTTTTGTACTATTGCATTTATTTTACTTTTTTTTCCCTCCTCCTATTAAATTGTATTTCTGACTTGCAGTCTCTCACTGGTTTGTTTTCAAACCTCGACACCCTAACAATATCATTACAAGCTGCAAAGGTAGGTCATGCCTGAACTCTGTAACTGTTTAGCTAAGGAAATTACAGAAGCTGCTTCCTAATATAGACGAATTTACAGTACAAATTGTTAACGGTCAAACTAATTTCCCAGCTACAGCAAGTATTTGCAAAAGAAGATACTTCTCAGTGAGTTAATAATGAAAGAAATCACCAGCTTTAAAAGCACCAGGTGTTATATTTGTTCATTGAAGATGAACCTGTAATTTCTAACGAACTAAAAAGTTTTTCCAAAAGGAAAGCTATTCTGGGGGGTTCGCGGAGCTTCCTGAAGTAAATTAATTCAGAAGACAACTCCAAAACACAGGTTTCAAAAGTTGAAACTTTTATGCTTTTTTTTTTACTACTAAAAGCAAAAAAAATATTAACACTGGCATCTTTGCAAACTTACTTTCTGAGCTAAGAGGCAACAACATCATTTCTGGCTTATGAAGCACTAATGCTGGCTAGAAAGGCTTCTCTGCTAGTTATACCGCACAATATTACCTACCTAATGAAGCATTTCTTAAAGAAAAGAATTACAGAGTGAAATTCTTTCTAATATTTGCATGATTAAAATAAATCTATAATCTAGCTTGATTTGACTGAATAGCTCAGTTACAACATAAAACTGGGCAAATACAAGAAATTCTATTAAATTTTAGATCAGTATAAATTACCCAAAACACAGGAATGATAATCTTCTGTCCTAGAATATTATTCCTACTCAGAATAATGGAAATGTAGACATGACAGCAACAACTTCCATGAAAAATCTGACAATTGTTCTGCATTCTTTTAAGTAGCATGTAGAAGCTCAAAAAATAGATGGCAAACCTACCACATAGAAAGAAGGACAACTAACAGTGGGACCGTGTTATGAACTTAGGCTAACAATACATATTATTATGTACTTTCTAATGAAATTTTTATGCAAATATTTGCTTAAAATGCAAGAAGCTACAGCAGATTGAATATATGTAAGGATGAAGAAATGATTAATATAAATTCTATCCAGGGACAAGCCATTATATTTTTCTAAAATTTACCTGTTCCTAGTTATATAATTCATAATTTCTTGGGATTTTTATATTTTAAAGCCAGGTATTTCATGAACAATAACTTCTATGTATAGAACAATACTTAAATGATGTCATCAGCACCTGCAACTAATCTGAATTTCTAAACTAAACTGCCCATGTTACTCCACTGTATTGGAATACTTTGTCATTTCATCGAATATTTTAGAAATTAAATGCATTTTATGCTACACTGCACATTTAGCCATTGGAAACAGATGACACAAACCCATACATTTTTCTGCCCAGTATGTTTTCTAAAGGGTATTTGGAGAAAAAAAGCCCTAGCTCTCGCCAAATAATTTAGATAGGCATGCGTTTGTATAAAACGAAATGTTAAAGTTGAAAGGAATAGAGATGTCCAGAGCCCTCCAAAGTTTATACTTTCAGAAAAACCAAGGTGACATAGAAGAAGATTCAAAGTCTTCAAAGCAAGGCATTGTTTAATTCCATTGGTTGTAGCAATAATGAACCCCTACATCATGATGTTCCTAACCCCACCAGTGGAGTGGAACCAAAGGCAGCAATATTTGGAGCAAAAGTTCCAAACTTTCATGATTATTTGCAACATCTTTTCAGGTATAATCTTAAATTTTTGCATGAAAACCTTTTTCATATTTTGTTGGTCCCATGAAACCATCAAGTCTTCCTATATTAAGTAAGTGTACTTGTGGTATCTTGCATCCTTGGAAGCTCTTCAATCTGAGCTGATTTCTTGTTTGAAAAATTGACTACGCAGAACTTAGCATTACTCAGAAAAAGCCAATTACAAAGAGTTAAATCAAACAAGTTCATTTCAATGAATCATGAGGATGCCCTGGAATTTTTAAAATTGTATATAATGTTAAAATATTAAATATAATTCTCTCTCCTAAAAAACAAGATGTAAGTCACACATTTTTGCAAGATGCAGATTGCAATATTTAAATTTCATTTGATAATTAATAAAACTAGAGGGTACTCCATTCTGCAACGCTGTATTCTTAGTGGAAATATGTTATTTCAAGCTTGTGTCTCCCTCAAATACACATAAAACGTATCAAAGCTTTCCAGTGAAACTTCTGAATCAAAATATTCTTGATACTATGCAGAGATTTTTTTGCTCTAGGAGTGACCACAGAAACAACTGTCGTTTCCAGTTACACAGATAGGAATCCACAAGAATATAAGCAGCATTTTCACTTTCTGGCAGTAGTGCAGTTAAGGTTTTTGGTTTGAGTTGGGTTTTTTCCTTCTTTCTTCCCTCCCCTCCCTTTTTTTTTTTTAAGTACATGCTTCTCATATACTAAACTATAGCTTTAAAAACGTTCAGGTATATATAGTACAAATATGAGATCAATCACTTACTAGTCCTTAGCAAACAGTCAAGCACTGCATATTTTTCAGTGGACCTTCAGAATAAGAAGTCATTTTAAGTCACATCCTGAAAAACAAAAATAATACATAATATATAACTTCAAGTAACTGTCATCTCTGCTATACGTTGAACAGCTCAGAATTCTGAATCTTAACATCACAAGTGCCATCCAGTAAGGTAGATTTTCTTTCACGTAAGAAGTAAAAGTATTTATTTTAAATGTAATGTTCATCTCTCTTTTTTTTTTTTTTGGAGAAACAGTGAAACTAGTACAGATGTCTGATCTTAGTAACTTTTAAATCTTAATATGAAAAGCCACACTACCAAAGTAATTATTTAGTAAAGATATGACCAGCAAGTAAAATTAAATGTGCAGGTACTCCACATCGGTCTGTACATACTGCTTGCTATGTAACTAATACATGAGAATAACAAATTGTTTTCAGAGCTATGAACACTCAGGTTTCTGTATGTCTCTCTTAACTGTGCAATTCTACAAATGATTAATCCATATTATCATGCATTTTATAAACAGTATGATCAAGTGTACTAACTAGTGAGATTCTAGGTCTCTATGGATAATTACAGTAATTTGGGAAAAGTTTTAAGCAACAGCTGTGTGATTGAAGTGATCTTTTGAAAACTGCTTAAGTGCTACATAAGGCAGAATCTGCTCAAGCTAATTAGAAAAATAAATTGCACTTGGGAAGTATTTATGAGACATTCACATGTAGGCACACCATAGTCCTACCCAAAATAAAGAGTTTTAAAACTGATACTTACACGTAGACTACTTAATAGGTAATCACTAGCAGGTAGGTAAACGAGTTTAATTCAAGTAGCTCATTTCTTAAGAAATTAAACTGAAGCTTTTCATATCAACAGGTTGCATATGTATTCATCTGCTTTTTAATCATCCCTTTGACAATACTGATTGTAGCTTTATTTATACAAACTTGAATTATCAATTAGAAGGTTGATTGACAATATGGTCATATTGAAGAGTAAGCATCAAGAGTAAATTTTCTCCTAATTAAAGACTTCAATAACACCATTTTTATGCTAGATCTACCTCTGCTAATCATGAAAACTAGGACAAAAGCACACATACACACGAAGAAGAAAAAACTAGGAAATCTTAAAATGCAGTATCAGAAACATTTGGATGTCAAGTAAAATAAATCCTTCAGCTTTTCATTTCTGTAAAAAATGTTATACAAACATATACTACTCAGTGATAGCTTGCTATCTAGCTTTCCTAGGGTAGTCTAATACCCAACAAGGGCTATTTTCTGATGTCTCCACTGGACAGAATTTATAAAACAAAAATGTAGCAAACATTAGAGTCACAGTTCAGTCAAATGTGCAGGTTTTATCCTCAAATTTGAAAAAGAGAAGATGGAATACAACTTCAGAAGATGAACACTACAAAGTAGTACTGCAGTAAAGTAACTAAGAAATAACCTTCTCAATAATCTGAATCTGGAAGATTAGAGCAGCATTTGCACTCATTTTGTCTCACTAAACACCACAGTGGACCATTCTAAGAGAACTCTCAACTGGCAGGGCAACCTAGACACATATTCTCAGTTCTGTTTTACAGACCAAAATGATATTAAAACAGCCTGAATTAGGGATGAAAACCCTTCCCGGTGAGCGAAAACACTAACACCAAATACTCTACAGCAAAATTATGTCATATGTCCACAGTAAATCAGACTTCAAGTCACTGCCACTACAAATAAAACAGGATACATAAATTCTATAATCCACTAAGCCATTACATTGTGATTCTTGGGGTGTGCAGGGCCAGGCATGGGACTCAATGATCTTGATGGGTCCCTTTCAATTCAGCACATTCTATTATACTATGATCTATGACATTTAAATGAAAAAATGAAATACGTCCGTGTTTTTCAATAATACTTGGTCTTTTTCTTGCTAATGACAGTGCAAACTCTTACATACTCAAAGCTGACCATTCAACTCCGTTGTCCCTACTCTAAATCCATGTTCTCCTCTTCTAAATACAGAGGTATCAGGCAACTGTTTAACATCTTAATTTCAAAAAATATTTTAACACTGTGTTCTGTTCTGCTTCACATGAATTAGTTTAGGTTATTAGGGTGTTTATATCAAAGCACAGCCATGCACTAAGCACTTGGCATTTGGGGCCACGCAGTCAGCTTCCCCATCAGATCTCACCACACCAGTACAACTTTCAACACGTGAGCATGCAATTTCCTGCCTAAAGCCTGCTCAACCAAAACCCAGGAGTGCTCAAACAAAAACATCATTCAGCACGTTTGGATCTCAATGAACTCAACATACTGACTGACCTTTGACTGATTTCCCCACCCTCAGGATGAGCTACAAAGATGATCAATTCACACCATATAGAAACTTAGCATCCAACACAGCCTGGCTACCAAATCTAAGTTTACATATGGTATGTTTTTTGATCCGATTTTTACAACACATAAAGATCATTACATTACAGTCTGGATGAGATGGCTAAGTGACAAACCATATTGTTACCTGTGGCACAGACAGCAACAATATGACAGACACCTAAAGCTACACTGTGTTCAGGTTAAAAATATACGTATATATATAATGTGCCAGATATGGTAACCACAATGGTCACTTTTTAAAAGAAGACATAAAAAGGGTAGCATTTGCAATCTTCCTTCAATGTTTCAGAGAGAACTAATGTGCCTTTTTAAAAAAGAACCCAAATACAATACACTTTAAATTACAGTGCATAAGACCGAAATATTTTTAAACCTCTGAGGGAGGGGCAAAATGCAGAGGAGAAAAAAATGCCACTGAGCCTTTAATATAGCTTTGTGAATCTGGAGTGCAATGTAACAAACTACTGAAACAGATATTCATGAACACTGAGTAAATAAAGAGGTTTTTGTGTACTGTAACTAGTTTATACTAAAAAGCCTTTCATTACTTTTTAAGATGAAAGCACCTATACTTACATTATGACGCAAACAGGATATTATATTAATTGTATTGATACACCACTGTGCTAATCCAGCACTTCCCCCATCAGTACAGTAGCTAATAAAATACTATTCCAAAACACAGGCATTTGATCATTCTCTACTCTTTCTCCCTCCCACATTCCTCCCACAGACAGAAAGGTGATTTATTGGTAATAAATGACTCAGAGAATTCACTGAATCAGGACTTTCAGTTAAAAAAAAAAAAGTGTCATCTACAGTGCCAGTGAAGCACACCTTGTTGAAACACGTTAATTATTCTTAACTATGTGCACATTCATTTTGTGTTATACATTCCATCTTAGGGAGACTAATTTTTCAGACCTTGTCAGGTTTCATTTACCAATTCCCCTGCAGTGTTTATGTTTAGTAAACACCACGCACTCCTGGGCTATTTTTCAGACATGACAATTAACTTGAGCCTTTTTCACTTTGCATATATTAATATGACAGGACACTTTTAAGGGATGGTCAGAGGTGGAAGATGCTTGGAGTTTGTCTCCTGTTCTTCCGATAAATAATGCGTGTGATCTATTTTTGGAATGTCATCACTTGTTAATTTGTTTCCTATGCATCCCTGTTTGCCAGTCAGAGCAACACATGAAGGACCATGTTAACAGCAAACAAAATGCACAAAAGAGAAAAGAAGGGCCCCGGTGAACACACAGTTATAAAAAGGACTATTTTTTATCCTTATGCCTTCACCACACACTGCCAAACACTTGTAAGAATTTGTCACTTGTGAGCTTCCAAACAAAGCACTGTGGTGAAGTGTTCACTGCATCTCATCACCGCTCCAAAGACATGTGAGACACATTGCAGCCTCAGAACAACCGCTGTCCTCAGAACCCAGCTGTGAATAGGGTCTAGCTAGACGTGTTTGTTCGGGATATAGCTTTTGCAAGGAAAAGGTAATTGGACATAATGCAGCCATGCCACTTATTTGCATGATCCTGGCAGTGAGAATTCGTATGTTCAAACACAGCAGGCCAAAAAAATATTGAAGGAGGTCTTCAATCTAGACTAATTTCCAAGTCACTGTGCTGGAAGAGGCAATTTGGGCTTTCATTATAGCTGATGGCTTCAGTTGAGTGGTTTTAGAATACATTTAGAGTATTTTTAACATGGGTATGTCCTCAAAGACTGGTATCTGAAAGGAGGTAGTAAACAGCTACTTTTAAAAAGCAACTTAAAATTTACAGAATACATACATGTATAGAAACAGAAAAATATCTAGCTCAAATACCAGAAAGAAAGAAACAGGACGTGATGCCTGGGTTACAATAGTGGGCTAACTACGTTCTAACTACGTAACTGGTAGGAAACAATAGAACACCACTACTATATTCTGTAAAAACATGTTCACAATAATTTCAGTCCCTCTTCCTAAATACTGAAAGGCAGTTCTAAAAAACGTAGCATTCCACACTACCAAACCTCTAGTACTGGACAGAAGCATTGATCACCCTCTGAAAAAAAAGTGCCAGAAACCGGGTGGCATGCAGTAATGAATTTGCAGCCAGCTGAAATACACAATACTTTCAAGGGCACATGTATTTGATGGAACAGAATTCATCACAACAAACAATAATGAGAAGCACCGCAATGTTTAATTTAATCTCAGCATCCTTTAAAACAGCCAGAAACTATGCTGCATCAACAGATTTTTTTACCTTTCGTGTGCTGGGAAAAAAAGTAGCCAAACATAAAAGGATGTTGGTACAAGACAGTTCAAACATTATCCTTCAGAATAATTCCAATAGTACAATATAGTATAGAATAGTTTCCTGTTTCTGTAAACGCTTGCTTTTTTTTATACATAAATAGCTTATCTCAAGACCATGTAAAAAAGAAATCTGTTTGCTCACAGTAAAATTCATTTCTAATGAATGGAAGACCACTCCTACTGCTTGCTCAACTAAACCATTTACACATCTGTGCAACTAATATGGTCCACGAGCAAATACAAATTGTCTACCATGACACTTCAATGTATGGAATCAAGAGATGAAACACATGGTGTTACACATACTTCAAAGAAATCTACATCTATGCTAACAACTAAAATCTAAATTCACTCTTCTGACCGAGAATATGGTACTGACAGCAGCTCATCTCAGAGCAAACATGTCTATATTCCTATTGAAATTAAGATATATCAAATTAGAAGTATTTATTTTAAATTAGTTATTTCTAATACTCCTAGTAGTTTTAACAGCACAGGTAAACATATCTGCCTTTTATCTTCAGGATAGCATAAACACAGCTTTAAAACTCATTGCACACTTACATTTCACACTAAAACTGCACACTCCTTTGGTGATATTTTTAAGTCAACCATGTTCCGCCACATTTTGCCATAGATTTCCAGTATATACAAATACTGCCAGCTAAATCTTCCATTCACTCAAGTAGAATAATTTAAAAATTATTTGTGACCTAAATTTCGTTTTGTATAGCCTATACCAATTTGCCTGAGAAAGGAATCAAAGGAGGACCGGTCATTGCAGTTTCATGTGATAGAAGAACCCGGAAGAGTGCGCACATCTGTGACATCTCAAGATGAATAGAGACAATAGGAGCCTTATACAGCTATAATGGAGGGTGTGGGAGAGGAAGGCTCCCAAGCCTTTTTTGTTTGTAACACGAAGATGTGAATAATTTTTTTTAAATGCAGTAAGGAAGCCTTATGTGCCATAACTAAATTAGTCCATTTCTTGCCGGACTTCTCTGCTGAATTCAATTTTTAGATGAATCGGGAAGCAGTTATGAACAAACCCAAACACAGAAACAGGAAAAGAAAACACGCGTGTTTGCAGGAGGAGAAGAAAAAGTAATCAGCTATGTACGATGGACACATTTTATAAAAACAATCGAAAAAAGGGCAAACCCATGGAACAAATAATGCCTAGCATTTCTACGGACTGCAAAAAACCTTATTGCCCGGACATCAGAACAGGTAGGTAAGACCCTTATAGGAATACTGGAATAAAGGTAGCAGAAAACAAAAGAGATCAAATTCTTACTATCATTGGAAAACATACCAGTTTAAAAGTTTTTTATATAACTTTAGCCAGGTTTGTTCACCTTTGCCCCGGAGAAAGAGAGCTGAGGCTTCTTTCCAGAGCATTGCTTCTCTTGGTGAAGCCTGATGGGCTTAGCATTTCAACGGACTGGGAGTAGCCCCAAAGAGATAAGGCCATCGACGGAACATCAGCAGAACATCCAGTGGCCATCTACGAACATCTACCCCAGACTCCGCCTCTGGCAGAGTTGGAGGCATCTCCTCTGGAAAAGACTTATAAGAAAACCAAGGAATGAAGATCTAATCAACGTCAGAAGCTAAGAAATCCGAATCCAACAAGAAACGAAATACTACGTACTACAATGAACACTGACCCAATTGGTTTCTATGAGTTTTCACTGTATAAAAGATCTGAAAAATCTAATAGATGTCATGTGACATGGCATGATTCTCTCTGCGCACTCGGGCTATGTGTGGATGAGATGATTTCTGTGGTACATCCTGGCCAGAACAACAACGTGGCCAGATAATAAAGAAACGCCTTGACTCTCTAACATTAAAAACGTTGCTGGAGGGTTTTTGTTTTTCCCGCAGTTTCGGTGACACTATAACTTACCAGATGTAGACTTTCTAAATTTCATTCAAAATTTGGCATAGTAATTAGAGATCTTTCTAAGACCAAGAGGAGTACTAGTAAAAATAAAATTGATTGGTTTTGAACACATCTACTGTAAGTTCAAACAGGCCTTTCAAACCTTAAGCTTCATTTTTAATAATGATTTTTGTACTAGGAAAATGCAGAGACACATTAAAAAGACCAAGTATTAGAATCACCACAAATTCAAAGCTAGTATAAAGCTATTTGTTTCTACTTCAGCAGAAATCAGTAAGGAAAACTACTGTTTACTCTCCCTGTGGTCTGAGAGATTAAAAAGCCTGAGCATGTAACAGAAGTTGGAATAACCTGATTATCAGGGCACATCAACCCACCCTAACCCACAAATATTTACTTAGATAATGCAACCTACAGATATTATAAATGCATAAAGTCCTTTCAGCTGTAGCAGACAATCCTCCTATTTATCACATTTTTCAAGGAAGTGCAGGAGGTAAAACACAACTCGCAGCAGGAGGTCTGCTTCATCAAGATCGCACCACTTTTCTATCAGAAGAACACTATTCTTTCTACATACTGGTTTGTACTTTAAAAGAGAAAAAAAATTTCTCAGATACTGGTCCCTGAAAAACAAGACGGTGTGTATGTAACACGTATCCTTAAAGGAATTCAAATGTCTACAGCTTAAAATTTTTTGTGTCTATTCATGGTGTATCCTGATGTTATTGCAAGAGAACTTACAAAAATTATCATACTAGCAGAAGAGGTAAAAAAAATGAATTAGACTGGTTTTATTTTAAACTGTCTTTCAGTAAATTGTTGCTATAAACATGCTCGTCAAAAAGGCATTTAAAATCCAGAAACCCAAGCCATTATTGCTGCAAAAGACCGAGTTCACTCATCACTGAAAAGCTGCAACAAGGATGTGGACAGGAGACTTTTGAGGCAAACCGTCTGAGGAAGAAGCCAAGAAAAAGCCACTTACTGCATCGCACGATGAAACTATCACACTGCAGGTAGTAAGTTTCACCACCAACTGAAACAGATATAAAAGCAGAAAAGACAGATACAAGGGTAATGTTTTAAAACCAAACAAAAATCTGGGGTCCAACTACTACATGTTTACTGTTTTTCAGCATCATTTATGCCAGCATTAGAGTGAGGAGCTGATCTAGGGGCAAATGCCAAGCCTTAATAAACCAGCAGAAGTTTTAAGCATGCAAGAGTAGTCCTGATGAGCTTTGGAACATACAGTAGTTTTCCAAATTGAGAGGTTGTGCTCTAGAATTTCTAAACCACCTTTCCATCCTTCTGCTTAGAAGCAAGCATATAGAAAACTGCTTTCTCTAGATAGAGAAAAAATAGATGAAAACACTGTGGCGTGAATTTATCTTTAAATTACTCATTTACCGTGTGGAAACCTTGCTGGGGGGAGAAAATTCTAAAAGGCATCTCCAAAGCAGCTGGCAAGATTCCACTGTGGAATACGGGGAGATGACACCAACATAAAGATCTGCTCTGAATAAACACACAGAATAAAACAGTATAGAACACCAACACATATTTTCAGTTTGTGACTGCTCATTTAATGCTTTTGGGTTACAGAGTGTCTTCACAGTATCTGTGATACCCTTCTATCCAGCCATATTCATTACATGAAATGGTTACACTAGTGATATTTCATTATCAGCAGTTAGCTCTCAATAATAGTCTTCAAAAACACTCCCCCCAGTGGGGTCCTTCAAAGTTATAGGATTTACAAAACTAATGAAACTTGTGCTTCTGTAGCTTCAGTGTCAGTGTTCATTTTTTTGCTAACTTCCCACCCTCCTGCTGGCATGTGCAGCAACAATTTTAGAGTTCATGGATTTCTACCACTAAAAGGCATGCACACACAATGTTATCACAATGCCATCACACAACTGTTTAAGAGAGGCACATTAAATGGTGCTTCAGAAATAGAGTTCAGAAGTGATTCCTAATTTCTGACAGTTGTTACTCACTCTCCCTTAGAAGAGCATTTATTCCGTTTTACCTTGATAGGCAACACGATGCGCAGCTTCGCTGCAGCTCCACTGTGAAGGCAGATGAACTGCCGTGAAACGGACAACGAGAAGTAGACAGGACGTACACAGGCACAGGGAGGACAGAACAAAGAATCACCGGGAGTGGGGAAAAATAAACTATATAATAGCTGCTGCTTAGGAACACTAGCCGGAACAAACAGGGAGGCCACAAACTACCATTATAAGTGCATGTTTCTTTTGCAGTTGCAAGGAGAATCGCACACTCCTTGTGCAAGGGATCTGCTATTAATCATTTAATATTCACTGTTTCCTCGATGTTGCTGGCAATGCTTCTGGAGACTCCCTCAACTCCCAGAAAAAGCTGCATCAGGAACAGCAGCACTACAAGAACAGCCCACACCGAACAGCCACAATTTTGTCCTACTGTATTAACGCCACTGTAAAGTAAACATTCCTTAACCACTAAACTGCTTACAGAACTGAATTTTTAAAGAGCCCAAATCACAGCAGTTGTGGGTTCCTCCCCAGTTTAATTTCTAATTAGGAAAATGAACACGCTCTATAAATCTGATGAAACTATTTGCAAGAACAAGAAACGGGAGATATGAAAACCACAGACTCAAGAAGTCAGGCCTCAGGTTTCTTTGTTGAGGAAGAGTTTCGAATGTTATGTCTTAGTAAGGTGCGGAGTGACTCCTTAATTAAGTGGCACTTAACAATCACTAAATTTAACGTTCCAGCAAGAACAGGTGGCCGATACCTGTGCCTATTAGCTACTGAGGGAGGAAATGGAAGCTGATGTAGTAAAGTAACCACATCAGCTATTCTTTTGTCAGGGAAAAGACACACATTCAAGGGGAAAAAAACATGCAATAACTGAATGTCGTATTCATATTTCATTGAAAATGTAATGCTGGTATAATTTGTCTGGTTTGGAAAAGCTACACAGGGAAAGAGAATTTTCTTGGCCACAGATATTGCAGGTTTGTGATAAAATCTGCATAGTATGAAAATGACACACACTTTATTAGGTCCAGAACTTGCTAGAGTCACACACCCTAAATAAAAATTCATAACATCGGCTTCTCTGGGCCTCTGACACTTTTCAAGTTGGCAGTGAAGTTCAGCTGGCACTACTTGTCTCCCAGACTGAGGTGTTGGGGGTTTTCTTGTTTAAGGAAGATGCAGAAAAGTAGTTAGTTAGGTAAATATGTATTTAATTCACGGACGTATGAACGGAGTTGTAACACTGAGACATTTCTACGCCGGATTTCAGTAAGCAGACACCGCTTCAATCTTTTAAAAAGCTCAACGTTTATTAAGCAACTGAGCTCGCTGAAACCAGCGTACCGGGTGACTCATCCTCCCTTCCCCACTTTCTAATTAGCCCTGATCGTCAGCATCAATTTGCAGGTTGCTTTTTGTTGGGTTGTTTTTTCTTTAACCTTACAGAAACATGTCGGAAACTGAAAAATGGACTCCTACTTGTTTGGCGATGTGAGTTTTAGAAGATAGCTAGTACTAGCCGTTAAAGGCATATTCCAGCTTTGCCGTTAGCAGCACACAAGCAAACTACTTGCTTGTTCTCGTTCTCCCCCTCCCTCGGAGAGGCTGCATGCAGCACAGCACGATCACAGAGAAAAAAATACAGGAAAAAGGGAGGGGGTGGGGGGAAACCAACCCTCTGCTCTTGGCAAGGGGAAGGCGTTCCACCAGAACTGCTACAGGGTCAAAAGTTTACCGTGGTTTCAATTTCACCTTTTTGCAACCAATGAGCGTGCGGCGGCTCCAGACAGAACCGCGGGCGGCAACGGCCCTTAACTCCTTGAGGCCCGGCCCGCCCCCCACCCCATCCGCCAGAGAGCAGGCAATAAGGGAGAAGTGCCTTTCCTCCCTTTACCCTTCCTTCGAACGAGCGACAGAACGCCTAGCAGCCTCCTCCGGACCGAGCATTGCTTTCAGCATGGAAATAAAAGGAAAGGGGAGCCGTCGGAAGCAGTATGGCAGCGAGTCAGAAGTTAAGACCTGCAGAAATTAGGGCCCCTTTCCCCCGCTTTAGCTGAAAACCACGGCAGTAATCGAACGGATAGAACTGATACTAGGCATTATCAAAGCATCACAACTCTGGAGATGTTAACAGCTATGAGCTGCCTGTTTGTGCTGGCGAACAGGAAAGACTGACCTTGAGAAAGGGGAAGGAGAGCACCGGCACAAAACTGACAGAAAATATTCTGAATGTGCAGTCCAGAGCTGCAGTAATTTACTTTGCGTCACGTCAAACGAGGAATCCACGGTGCTGTGGCTTAAGGCTGGGCAGCCCAAGAAGTACTGCTGCCCAGTCCCTACAGTACCGGTAATAATAGCCTACTTCTAGATGTTGACTACAAAACAGGACGTCATCTACTCCATAAAGGATGGACATTGAATTCCTGGCTCTTGGCTACAAAAATCCTTAGGTCTTCAGAGTCTTGGAAAGGAAAACAAGTAATACACAGCCACAAAAGTAAAAAATGGTCTGGACATGAGATTTGTAATAGATTGTCTTGGTTTAGTACTGAAAAAGAAAAGATGCACCTTTACTCCACTCATGTTATTACAGAACTAGAGCATGAACATAGAACAGGCTTCTTGGTCCACTATAGCATCTCTAACAATGCAGTTTTCACCTCAGGAACTACAGACTCAGTGAATCAGTCCATGGTGGGGTACCCCAGAATCTGTGCTGCCATCAGGTTTTTCTCTGGGAGATTGGTGAAAATGTTGATGACAGCAAATCCGAATGACACTGTCTATGACTGTGTCTTGGCATCCATTTGAACTTTAAAAAAGTCAATGTCCAACTACACTTAAGCAAGGAGAGCAACAGATTTATCACCCCTTTATTGGTCTTGCAGACTACAAGGAAAAGAGGACTGAAGCACTTGTGAAGATGTGGATAGAGGTCTCAGTTCACTGCAGCAACGGACAATATAATACAAGACAGCATGAAGGGAAGTATATAAAGCATGTAGTTCAGGCAAATTCTGTAGCATTGTAACCTAAGAGTATCATTCAACACAGCAGAAAGGGGTAGGTTCACTTAAGAGATCTTAGCAGCTCTGATTTGATACCAAGTAGAATGGCAAATCATTGCATACAATTGCAGAGTAAAACACAAGGAATTAACCATTCCAAAGCAGGAGACAGTTGAATCGGGAAATGCTTGGAGGCCTGCATGTTGGCATAGTCTGATCTCCGACACAGTGCAGAAAGGATGACAAGAATCTGAATATACTGTGAAGAGGTAAAATGAGTAAATATGCCATCGACATACAAAAAAGCTTTATGGTAAGGATGCCGGTGAAAATACAACTCAGTTTTCCAAACCCTGAAGCCAAGGTAGATCGTTCAAGATAATCCACACGACAACATAAGGGGGGGAAAAAACATTACTTAGCTGGCAGCTATTACTAATTTTCCATCAAGACGCAGTTTCAAAATCAGTAAATTATCTTACCTAGAACCTTAAAGGCTTTCAGTGCACTTTGCAATGGTGAAAGATACTCTGGTCTCAGACCTTTATACAGGTCCAGAAAAAGGATAAAGACTCTTACAAAACAGCTGAAAACACTGCCAATCAAACTTTTGTAAATCATTCTTTTGCAAATCATACTTTAGCAACTCAATTCACAAAATAATTTTAGGCAATAAGATAATCACGCAAAAACTCTTAAAACCTGCTTCAGGAATGGTCAGCTGCTCCATTTCAGAGCAGCCAAAGAAAAACAATTTCCAGCTGGTGGGCAAGGTCAAACGGTGATTTCTCAAACCGACACAGGTAGATTCCTTTCTTAATGTACGCAAATAGGCACAGCGGCAGCTTAATGCAGCTACCTTGAGGTGAAGTTTAATGCCTTGAGATCTGCTAACAAAAGATGCAGGAAGCGATTAAAACTCATGAAGTCAGAAAGTTGAAGACATCGTAAGATCTTAAATGATTGAGTTCATGCCCTACTACCAAGCTTTTCTACTGCAGTTCAAAAATGGAAAGACACCAAAGAAAATGCTATCAAATAATGCTGTATTTTCACAGCTTAGCTAGCTTAAAATACAGTTTTGCCAATACCAATTTAAGACTTAATTACTTTTATAAAAAGCTCTCAGTACCTTCCTCTCAGTAAAAAGTGCAGTTTGGTTTTGTTGTTTTGCCTTCTCTAAATACCGTGTCATTTTAGAGAAATTCTTTTAAAGTAAGATATCATAAGTAAATTCCCTTTTTCTAAGATGGCCTCATTTTAAAAGAAAATGGATACTCTAAAATTTTATATCAAGTCAGCATGTTACTGTGAAGCTTTTCTGTGTTTTTTCTGATTTCAATTAATATAAGCCAAGGTCACTTCCTGTAAGAAAGATGCCTACTACTGCAGCTGCAAGCAAATTAGACTCAAAAAGCTGGGGGACGGGAAGACAATACTGGCAACTGCTAGCACTGTCTCTAAAAATATACCAATTACAAAACTTGAGTAAAACTTGGGATTTTTTACTCCATCACTACATAAGTAACCTAATAACTGAAGTCTGAGTCTGTATAATTACTGTTCCAAGCAAACAAGATTCACAATGATGCACCAGCGAGCCTGCAAAAAATTACTAATTCTGAGGACCCTTTACTAAACTGTATGCAATTTCCTCGAAAATGCACCTTTTTTGGTAATAGTATGTATGTTTTATAATGCAGTTCATGAAGCTAGTAAGAGACTGCCCTTGAATTAACAGCATGTCTCAGTCCTACTGAGACTGTGAGGCTCCACCCAATCCACAGTGTCCCATTCTGAAGTAATTTAGGAAAAACACATTTTGGGAAAGCATGCAAGTTCTTTACAGAAGTCTACAGTATGCATTTTTCCAGTTTCTGAAGACCGTACCTAGCTTACAAAAACAACTGGAAATAAACTGTGTTCACCTGTAATATGTAAAGATATTTTTAGCCCTGTAAAGGTATTTTAAAATAAGTTGTTTTTAAAATGTGCCACATTTGCATTATGCATGAGGCAAATCACATGTAGTTTTCCCTTCCCTGTTAACACAACAGGTCATGAAAATAAGACCCTACCAAACAGAAACAGTATTATTTTTGCTTTTTCTCCAATTTGGAGGACCACATTGGCAGCAAGGTGGAAGGAATCTATTGCTGAAAAACATTTAAAACCATACATCAACAGACATTTCCACAAGGACATCTGGGGACACACAGACATACACACACTCACCCTCAATTTAATATACTTCATCTTTAATAAAACAGCCTTGATACACCCATCATTGCAACAGATGTTTCATACCAGGCCGAAATTAGGATGATCTACTGAATGGAAGTTAATTTTGACAAATTGGTGCAGTAAAAAGAAAGGAACCTTGCTGGTTTTCGGTGGGCAGCTTTGCCGAAAATAGAAAAATAAACTACAGCATATCGGTGCCTGTGCAGGCACGACTACATCTGTGGTTAAGGATGCCTAACATTTTCCATCACAGCAGCCTATACTAATTCTTTAATGCCTCTGACATATGCCTCACTGAACCTTTTGGTTCAGACATTTAAAAAATGAATGGAGAATTCTGTTGAACAAAGTATAACCTTTTATTTAGTCCAAGAAATTAAAGCTTTGGAAGAGAAACTGATCGAATGTCTAAGCAAACTCAACTTCATCTTGCTGCTCCAATGAAGATATCTGTATGGCTGGTAAGTGCCTTATTTAAAGTACTTGAACATGCTTAATTTTATTTTAAACCGGTCGCCAAGATCCTCAAGTATTTTATCTAACCAAGTTAGCTTTGCTGCTGCACAGCTCCTCCATGCTGACAGGACAGAACTTGCTTTATCACTGTATTACCAAGACCAACTTCTCTAAGAGCCTGCCAGCTACAAAGCAGTTAAAGTGCCTGGCAGCACAGCAGCTAATGAACGGGGACATTTTTCTAGGTTATACTGCCACACCCATACCCAGCATCCACAAAGCATGAGGCAGCAGCAGGATAAAGCACTTAGCAAAGGCCACCCTTCCCTCCCTCCTAATTCAAGATTTCATTTGAAACGATAGCTTGGACGTCTCAGCCAACAGCGCTAAAAACCCACTTTCCTGCCCTTCCAGTGAGTAACCCATGTAGAAGGCACGCTCACTTAAGTGACCGGGTTGGCATCCTGCTCGATGACTACCTTGCCGGCAAACAGAGTAGATATTTCCTTAAGCAAATTATACTATTTTTTCCATAAGCTTTTTAAAGACACACAAAAACTTACACTGAAAACACTAAGGATGTGAGGTCATTCAAAAAACTTCAAATAGTATTGTCAGCTCCACCTCTCCACACTTCTTTAACCCTTGTTGCACATTCTTACTTTAAGCAGATTGCTGAAATAGTGCACTGCAGAGATGATAGAACAGACAAATAAGGCTATAGTAGTCTTTTCTGTGAACTGATGGGGGCCAATCCCACACAGAATATCATAAGCAGTTACACAGCAATCAGTTCCAATTCATTGCACAGTAATAGATAATCGTCTCATAAATGGAGACCTGAAGTCTGTCGAGGACCTGTATCTTTACTTCGCCTTTGCCCAGCATGGGTACTTAGGGAGTTCCAGTGATATTTAAATCAGGACATACACGTTTTTTCCAATGAAGAGTAAACAACACTGATACATACTGTCTTGATTATGACAGATCCCAACTTCTGATTAAGAACATTCTTTTAGAGGAGACTTTAAACTGGCATTTAAATCACCGATTTAACTGTTGGAATATATCTACACCCATCAATATGGGTGGGCCCATGAGCATGAAAGAAATATACTCCATAAATCCCATTGCCTTGCCTTAGGCAGATTTTGCTAGTTGGTAGATGCAGTACTTATTAACATTTATTCATGTGCTTGCACAAGAATTAAGTTACAGAATTAATGTCAGCAAAGAAATTATTTTACACTGGAAACATTATACTTTTAAAAATGTCGATTCATATTCTGAAAAAGTGTTTGAGTGCTGTGGGGAGTGGGTAGGGGAAGGCATCTATTCACTACAGGGTTTCAGATCGTGTGAGTCTACTCAGACTCACACAAACTGGCTTTACAAGGAATTAAATTCCTGGCATCTTAAGAGTGCTTTTGAGAATCCTACTTAGTATCTTTTTCCATCGTGCTACTAAAATAGATTATTTTAAAAATTCATTGAAAAACACACATCCTCTTTGTTTTTAAGATTAGATCTTGTTATCCGCTGATCTAATAATAATTAAAGGCTTGTTAATGAGTTTTTGACATAACTAGACTCTCAGATTTGAGAATGCAAGATCAGAAACTACTAAAACCAAAATAAGCTACTGAAGAAAGGAAATCAAGATAGTTCAAGTTTTCCATGCATAGCATCAGTGTTTATATGTGATTTATTTAACTTAAAGGAATAAGTACATGTACTTAATACAAAGGTGACGTTTCTAAACACCAGTTCGTCCTTGAAATATGGAAGTGTTTCAAGCTCAATGCTGTAATTAAAATCTAATTACGTTTGAGTATATGCGGGTACACTTTCTTTGTGTTTGGCTTTGTTTGGCTGCAAGAGGTATTAATTTAGTTTAACAGAAATGCTTACCATTCAAAATTCAAGGCAAGATCAGTTGTCTACCTGTATTATACCAACAGATTTGAGCATTCCATTAATTGCGATCCCCTCTCCTCTAGTTTTTTTTCATACTCCTTACCACAGAATCACAGAATCACAGAATCACCAGGTTGGAAGAGACCTTCAAGATCATCGAGTCCAACCCATGTCTCAACCCTCAACTAAACTAAACCATGGCACTGAGTGCCACATCCAATCTCCTTTTAAACACATCCAGGGATGGTGATTCCACCACCTCCCCGGGCAGACCATTCCAATACCGTATTTCATTCATAGTGAACAGAGCTTAGTAGAGTGCCTTCAGTTAAATTGCAAAATAAAGGCAGAACAGAATCGCCCCCGAATCAGGTTAATTAATCTTTCCACAATACAGTCAGATTATCTTGTTATATTTCAAATGTTACCCACCCACTGTGTACCAATGTTTGTAACACAGAGCATCTGCTACAATTTACTGCTTAAAATGAAGCTGTAGCGGTATTGTGCACGTCTCTGGTCAAATGAAATCTTAGATTTAAGGGCTCAATAATTTAAAAATTAAGCAAAGTGAAGTAATAAAAAGGAAAAAGCCCCAAGGTTGGTATCTTTGTTCAATGCTACATAAACCAGAAAAGTACCACCTAGAGAGGTATTAGAGACTGGAAAGACACGGAGTCACCTCCGAGGCCCACAAGAAAAGGGCAACAGGCAGGCTTTATTGCCTGCAACAAGTTAAATTTCAGTTTTTAAATAGTTATTGAACACAGGAACCACTTTCAGAAAGCCTACAGAATCCCTATCCTGAGAGACTTTTAATACTTGACTGAGCAAAACCTTGACCAACCAGTACTAACTTTGCTCATAGTGTTTGGACTGATGTTAGCATAATCACGCTATGGGTTTCACTAAAACATTGTCATCAGGGAATGATGTACTACAGCCCAGCAATTAAACTGGTACCATTTTAACAGTGCGCCACTAAGACAGGAAAGTAGCATTACAATTGATCCTACTTTGTTTAATTGTAAGATATATTACCACATTCTTTTTGGTTCTGATTTAAGAGGTATGTTTTATTAATATCACATACCCTTTAGATTTTGCCTACATACATCAACAGTCCCATCTTTACTGGACACAAAGTATGTAATCCTGATCACAACATTCATTCCTACCATGAAGGATCGTTTTTCCCTCTCATTTATGAGAGAAAACGCCATGCTTTTGAATAAGGCTGTCAGTGCCCTCTGGGGTTTTTTTTTTTGGTCCAAACTTTTCTATTCTTTACAAGGAATTTCCATTGCATAAAAACCTTATGCTTCTAGTTTTTCTAATGTTCTATTAAAGAAGCAGTACCTTCACTTTCATTAAAAGGCCATTTTTCAACAAAGCTCACATTAAGCTCCCTAGGTTTCCTCAAGCAGGCAGAAAATCAGTCTTACTCATGAAAGTTTTTATACAAATGGCAGTTCTCAAACACTAACACTTATCTGCAGAACTCTCCAAAATGACACTAGCAGCATTAGCACAGAAATTCCAAGTAATTTTAGGAAGATTAGCAGCCATTCTGGAAGCTAGTACAAGAGGTCAATGACTACCAAATCCAGATGGGATGATATCCTTCCTCTTCAAGTAACAAAAGCATCTATAATGTCTTCAGATCCAGTTCCTTCCTTGTTTGTAGATAAACAGCTAAGCAGTTGTGCAGTTTCACATCATCAGGAAGCAAATTTTTTGTATTCTTATATAGTGCACTGGTGTAAATGCCAGGACAGAACTGTAGATTTTTATATTATTACTTTTTTCATACATGCATTTTTTCTTTAATTCCCATATACGTAGACCAACTGAATTGTATCTAGCATTCAATAAACCCTGAGCTGGAGAGCCATTGCTTGATCTTCAAAGTTAGTATTCAGCCACATCACTGAACTGAAAAGTTGCCATATTAGCATCCGATAAGCAAATAAAACACAGTAACTAACTGAGTAGCACATGGTCACGCATTTATGTCATACAAGTGGAGAAGATCGGCTATGCAGCATGATCGATGCAATGCATTTTCTTACCAGTAAATGCCACACTGCATTCATCCAGTGAATGACCTTCTGCTCTAGTATATCCCACACTGCGTGGGAAGTTACCTTTAGGTACACCGCACTCAGAAGTTTATACTCTTGGGCCCTGTCAAATTTATTAGGAGAAAAGTTACTAGTAATTGTCTCTAGGCATAGAATAGCTTTTCTTTTCAAAGTCCAGTAAGTATTTTTAGTGTACCTAACAGTCCACTGAAAGCTCAAAAAGCTACACAGCCTTACCTACTCCTGAGTTTTTATCAGTACAAAAGCTTGTTAGATTCTCATATAGATGAAGCCTATAAGTAACAGTGTATAAACAATAACAGGATAATCACAGCACACCACAGAGGGAACACAAGAAAAGAGCATACAAAACTTAAGTCCGATATCATTAATCCTCTTAAAGAATAAAATTGATTTTTTTTTTTTGAAAGTAGATTTATGACAGACAATATGCTCAGACAAGTGCCTGCATCCAGTCAAGAGCAGAAGTTATTTATCACTTCTCTCCACCTCGTACTATTTACCTCAGTGTGTCATCTGTCTCCAAAACATGGCTTAGGAACTGTAATGTTTTAATGAGCACAGCTATCTGAAAAAAACCACAAACTCTTCTGTCCTTTGACAAGATGATTCTCCAAAGGTTTGCCTTCAACTGGCTCCTTTCATTTTCTTCATTTTGCTTTAACCTTACCTTATTCTAACCAAGCCAGCTCACCTGAATTCTATTTCAGGGCACCTGCTAAACTGCAGAGCACAGAGGCTGAACTTACGACAAGAGATTATTCCAAAGGAGGTGCTTCCTTTCTTGAGACCAAAATCCCACTGAATAGAACGTCCATACAAGTTTTCAGTTTCACTACTCTCCAGCAACAGGTATGGAAGCTGACATACTGATCTGAGTATTGAAGGCTAAATTGCTTACCCCAGAAGCTATGATTGAACCTCAAACAAACAATACCCAGCAGTGATTAGGATTATATCTGCACTGAGCCCGGAACAGATTTAGCTAAGAAACCCTATTTCATAACCAGTCTTTCAAAATAACGCGAATACTTTGCTCAGAAAAATTATCGGTTACTTCAGGAAGAAGAAAACTGTAGTCCTGGTGATAGAGAGAATTAAAAACCAAAGGCAGATATACACACACAAGGATGCTAGCACTCCATCCCACAGCTTAGGAGGAGCATGCTTCAATGGTCCAAGTATTCCCCAAAAGCCTAATAGCGTTAGATACCGTGATACATACCAAGGCCAGGTCGTACCACACATTTCCTCAAGTTTAAGTGAGGTGGAATAGAGCAAAATATATACCATATTAATAGAGAACATTAAAAAAACCCTTTATTTTTCTAAGGAAATTGAAATTTTCTCCCTTTTTTAATTCCCTAAATATCAATGGTTTATGAGAATTGATGCAGAGAAAACAATGTAGTTATGACAGAAAACTTACCTAGCACAGTATTCTCTCCAACAGAAGCCAGTAGCAATGCCTAGAGAGAAAAAGCATATGAACATGTTTTAGCGTACTCTCACAATTTACAATCTACCATTCAGGAATTTCCTGGTTCAACAGGACTGAGTCTCATAGCTGCTGTGGATATTCTGTGGCAATCAGTTCTGTAGTTAAGCTCTATGCTATCCGAAAATATTTTTTTTTAATCTTTAACCCCACCATCTGACAATAAGGAGAGTTAAGTGAAATGAGTGAAGAAGAAAACGCTTTCTTCCTGTTGATTTTCCATTACACTTCCGGTTTTGTATAGATCTGCCTCGTACTGTAATGCCAACCAAAAAAAAAAGGGAAAGAAATGCTGGTAATTCTGTTTCTCATTAAAAATTGAGAGAAACATAGTCCATTATACTCTTTTTGATACTGCATTTATCAGAAATACTTATATTCAAGAGGAAGGCATTACATGACTGTATAATGATGTAGTATTTTCAATTTTCGAACCTTTTTCTTCACAGACAACACTCAACTTTTGGAGCACTGCTTAGCTCTGGTCTGTCGTTGACAGAATAATGAATTCAGATATATATTTTATTTCACTGAGTGGAGGAAAATTGAACAAATATTTATCGGTTATAGCATACCCTCTTCTTCCCCAAGTAAAACACTAAGCACAAAGACAAAAGCATCACTGGAATAAGAACAAGTCCCCTAAACCTAGTGCTGGCGATACATCCAGTCAGTCACTCTAAAAAAAAGTTCTCTTAAATCACCGTGGCTTCTTCTTCAATGATCACTCTGACTGTAATTACTACCTGTAGTTACCAAATCTACATTTGTAGAGGACAAGAATAAAGAATCAGAGGTAAACAAGCCACACTAGAAACCACTACCAGAACAAGAAGTACTTGAGGTTTTTTTCTTGAAGTTGACCAAATCTTCATGCATTAAGCTTTTGCTCAGCACAGAATTGTTTCAGTCAAGGTCAATCTTATTTCTATAAAGTATTTAGCAAACTTACCAGTTAAGTCAATAAATGCATTTGCAGTAAGCAGAATAAAGCTACATGTAAAACCAAGCTCAAAGAACACTGGAAACTTCTGTAAGGCTGTAGCATCTTACACTATAGTGAAATATCTCATCTGCCACCCTAGCTTTATCCAAAGCCCAAATAAACAAAGTAAATTTGCTTTAGCCTTTGACAATAAACACATTTCAGTTGTCTTATGTCTTCAGCAATACATTTTGCCTTCAGGACATCTCACTAAGACTTAGAAATCACATCTCAAGCTTTAACTTTGCATCAAATTTGCAAAGTAACAAATTTAGATAAGATATCCAAAAGGTATACAAAGCAATGGCAGTAATTTCGGTACTTTTAATCAGCTAGAAACCAATTAAACAACACACAATTCACAATACAATCCTTACATAAGCTGGAAAAGATATTAAGGTTCACGTAAAGTTCAACACGCTCTATTTTTAACTTTAGTCATTAGCATTGTCATTAGCAGTAACTTCATATGTGAAAAAGGATTATAAGCAGTCAGGAAGTGAGATGTTGAAATTTTTATATAATTATTTTAAAAAAAAGTAGCCCAACAAATAATTCCGTAAAAATTACTTAGACCTAGTCAACTAATGCAATCTCCCATTGTCACAGTATACCAAAGTACGGCTAATAGATTGATTTATATAGCAGTAATTAATTGCTTGCTATTATTTTTTCTTTATCGTGGTGTACTTCATAAGCATGTTTCATTCCAAAATTAAAAAAAAAAATTCTGGACTCCCATTTTGCTCTAGGTCACAGAGTAACAATCCTCACATCCATGTGGTTTGACACTAATGCAACAATTGCTTTAGAAAGTGTTTTTAACTGTGACATTGAGGATAGTGCTGTAAGAGCTGCTCGAGATTCTTCTTAAAGCACTTGACAAGATCAAAGCAACCCAGCCAAACTCTGGTACATAACAGTGAACAGAAAGACAATCCCTTTGAAAATGCCCTGATAAAACTGCACTTCAAGGAGGCTAACAAATAGGGAAGAGGCATGAGCATTTGCTAGTCTTTAAGAGGTAACAAACTGGTTTTGAGCACTCCCGCATGTGTGAGCACCAACATTGCAAGGCAGCCTCGACCGAAGGCTAGAACTCTTTCAAGAACTATAGGCCATATGAACTATCTATTTTTTGTAGTGATTTAGCAGCAGCAGATACCATGACACATTTATATACATATGGCAGATACTGAAACCTCTTCAGATGACTGCTAGCAAAACAGTGAATTAGTAGCCATCTCCATGTTATTTTACTGCATATAAGCAATCATTTAATTTCTCTGAGAGGATTAAACTAATTTCTTCCAATTCCGACACCAGTAAATTCTGCCTTGTCACAGTAAATTGTAACTAATACAGAACTTACTATTTACAAGATGACAGTAATAGCTTTTTAAGCTAGAGCAATAGAAAAGTGTTGTAGTAAACTTTGCCTGGAGACAGGTCAGTCACATGTGGATATGTGGCATCAAACTCAAGGTGAACAAATAATCCCAAATGATAAACCACCAATACATCTGAATTCTAGAAGCTGTATTTTCTGCCTATTTAAAACTATGAAAGCATTTTATAATTTTTTGTTTTATCTGATGCTTGATCTGTGCTTTGTCCTTGTTTCTTTAGCTTTTGACAAACAGAGACACAATCTGGGACTGCATGGAGTAAAGCAGATTCAAGAGAATGCCAAATTATAGCAGCCTTTGTCATGAAGTTTCTCTTGCACCTAGAATGAGGAAAGAACTACTAAGATAGCTGCCAATGAAGAAATTTAAGTTGATTCCAAATGCAGGTAAACACCTCTATAGCTTAGCCTTGTTCCAGACTTACTTTAATAAAGTGACACAACTTTCCTGGAAAACTAATTGTTTTGACCGAGCTGTATTTAACGAGCTATAGCCTCTCATAAGAGTTAAGAAAGTTTCAATATAAAATAAAAGCTGTTTCATCTATTCTACAAAACGTGTCTACCACATTGCCTTATGTAACAAATCTTAACGTAAATTCCACCAGCTATGACATACCACTTTAACTGATTATCTCCCTCACAGAAGAGATATCCAAGAACTGTCTGGACACAATTTTGTGCCATGTGCTCTAGGAGGTCCCTGCTTGAGCAGGGAGGTTGGACCAGGTGACCCACTGTGGTCCCTTCTAACCTTACCCATTCTGTGATTCTGTGATGGTGGCCAGTCTTGAGATAGACCTTAAGCAAGTGCTTAATTCTGTTCCATGCCTCCTCAGATTCTTTAGAGTAGTATCGAAATGCATGAGGACTTCCTACGCAAGCATACAGAGAAAAGTCAGGCCAGTTTCCAAAATCGTTGCCTCAGAGGTAAGGCCTTTAATTTAGCACAAATATGCTAAAACTGCTGTCTTGGTATACTAGGCAAGTTAAAACAAGCCACTTTTCAGCTGTATTCTTTTGTGGGTGTGGCTTCGGTTTTGTTTTACACTAACCAATGGCTCTAGCTGTATCATTGTTTCAAATGATATAGCTAAAGTCTGTCCAGGACTGTCAGTTACTTACTTTTTTCCGCTGTTGATGCTATGGAGCCAGTGTAACTCTTGAAGAAAAACATTCTATTTCATGTGCAGTTTTTGGAGTTGTTTGGGTTTTTTTCCTTGCTTGTTTTTAACCATAAGAGCACATGAAGATCTTTTCTAAATGAATCAGTCTGTGGTGAAAGGCCTTGCTAACTGTATTTCAGAAGGAAGAAAAGCCTGAAAGTTTTGCAAGTTTATTATTCCAGAAAAACAAAAAGTCTAGACCAGATTAGAATTTCTAAATATAAAGGTTCCCTATTAGAAAAGCTTTCAGGGCAGCACATATGACCATAGGAAAGTATCCAACCTTTTGTTCAAAATACTACATTAGAAAGTTGAATCAGCTGCGGCACAGCAAAGAAATAAAAAATGCTTTTGAGGTTGCCAAGGCAATTAACACACCTAAACTTGAAACGGTTTTGGCTATAGCTTGTACATATATTGGAATAAAACATTCCTACTGTCTGGGATCTCAGCTGACCTGATTTTGTTAGAAGGTATCGAATAGCTGTATCCTCAATAAATCTGTAACAGCTGTGGAATATCAGTCTCTTTCTCTTGTGAACTCTCGGACGGTTCTTAAATACACGTAATTACTGTAAAATGCTATGAAAAATACAGGCATAAGCTCGACCCACAAGTCTACCCATTCAATTTCAGAAAATCATGTGGAGTGTTTTAGTCTAGTCAATTCAAGCTTGTGCACCGAGTAGAATAGAATTTCTCGTATCTTCAGCCACAAGCTCAACTTCATGAACCACCCCCTTCTTTAGCCTTATCTGTGAATCACTTAGCATGAGACTAAAAATGCTTTTAAATGTATTTGACATTCTCTGACTACATACGCAAGGATTTCGATACGAGAATGCATCTGAACGTCTCATTAAAAAAGTCCTTAACTATGAGAAGCTCCGAATTCTCAGTTCAGTGTAAGTTTTCACCATCTTGTCTAAATTTTCACCAGTATAAGCAGTCGTTTTTTTATGAGAAACTTCAGGCTTGGTCACTGATTTCTATTCAAGTTCTTCAGCTTCTACAGGTTCTATTTATTGTTTTGCTTTTAAATGTGACAATTTTCATGTCGTTGATATTAAATTAGTTACGACTTACATTTGAATTAAAATCAGCCCCTCAATGTTCATAATACTCTCCAGCTATCTAATGGATGAATCTACAGGATAATGAAAGACAATCTCCTTTCTCTTGACCCAAAAATAAAATAGTGCTTCGCATCCCTATTGTTGCTTTCTCAAAGCAGAATTATCATTTCCGGAATTGTTTGGTGTAGATATTTTGCTTAAGCAGGAAGCACTCCAGGCTACAACTGATCAGTGACCTTGAGACTGCTCTTAGAAGGCAGTTGCTATAGTAACTCCACGACAAATGTGGTACATCCTCAGCTGGCACCACCAATCAGGTGAAACAGATCCATAATAAATACATCCATGCTCTAGTAATGTCTCAATATCTAAGGAAGAAGTTACTGTATTGGGGGTTTTTTAGAATTATTTAAAAAAACTTCTGCTGTGGTAGACACTGTGTGTATATACCAGTTATGAAATCAAGTGACTAAGGCTATATATGCACGAGTCCACATAATGTTAAATAAAGTACCCTTAAATAATGTATTATTGAAAGTTATTAACACTCGCTGTGTTTATCCCAAGAGCAGTTCTTGGTCAAGGAAATTACTCTACTGAAGAAACTGTACAATAGTACATAACCAAGAAAGTAAGTTTGACATCTTTTACCAGATTCTCTAAAACAGATAAAGTTAATGGAACCCCGCTATGTCAAACTTAATGCAAAATGCAAGCACAATGAATTATTTTTGCATGCCGGAATACTCCTAGTCTCACATGTGCAACCTCATCACCCTGAAAAAGCTTTCAACCCGACTTTGCGTTAAGGAATAGTGTTGGCCCAAAGGGTTTCTCTCTATACAGTGTGCTACTAGTTCTCGTGAGCTCTGAAAGAGGATGAAAAAGGTGACATTACTGAAACATCAACAAAAATGAAACACGTAAAATTGAAGAGTGCTAGTGAACAGAAACATTAAGGACAACCAGTTATGTTTAAAGACAAAGGACTAATGAACAGATTAATAGTTAATTATAGCAAACTATTACTCAAACATTAAAGTTCACTTTATAACTACACTGCATTTTCAAGACACAATTTTTTTCCTTAAACTCAAATCAAAAGGAAGGGCCAATCACATACACTTCACAGATTGTTAATGTTCAAGAGATCCTATTCTAGGTAAAACATTTGTGGATTCTAATCGGAAACAAGTGTTGGGACTGTTGTGCCTCTGATGAAGTCAGCTCACTTCATACGTTTGCCCCATCATAAATTAGGAAAACATTTGCTGAACTTCCATGGCAGTGAAACCTGTGTGTCAGCTAAAAGGTAATTCCAGGTACAGGTCATACACTTGAAATAAGGCTTTTGGACACTCCACTCTTAAAAAAGTCTGATCTATAGTTAACTCAATAAAGTACCTGCTCTGAAAACTGACTGAGGAGCTCCTGCATGCATAACTGTAACATAAAGGCAGACAGAAAACAGGAAAAAAGCTCACAGACAATATTAAGCAGACATCAAACAGGGACCTAAAAAAAAAACCAAAACTTTTTTTTTTTTTTGCAGCTGTGTATTACAGTGCAGTTACCGAACAAGAGGATTCAGCTGTGCTACTTTTGGAGGCTGGGAAACACTGTCACGTGAGCTTAAAAAAAAAGTGAATTACTCTTACGTGCCACTTTTCCCAATTTCATCACTTCCGTGAAGTTGCAGGTAGGATGGCTGTATTTGAAACTGACCTGTGTCCTATAAATCTGTGTTACAGGCATTGATAGATTCTTTCCGAACAAGTGTTCATTTAAACATAGAATATATTTCTATTTAGTAATAGCTTCCTATAATAGACAAACTTTCATCAGAGTACAATAATTTGTCTTCAGCTTTGCATGTAGTTGTTTACTTTAGCCCAGCTGTACATGTTAATTTGAAAACTATCCAGACCTAGATGCAAAAGGCACTCGTGGTATGCAGTACACAAAACACGTTCTCTGCTCTTCTCCCCCTCCCCTTTTGTTTTTCTCCACGTAAAAAGAAGACTCTCAGACAAAAATATGAATATTGATTTCATGGAAATGAAAACTAAAGTATTCATCCCAAATCCTGTAAATACTGGCAAGTGTGTCACTGTACTCTGCAGGTTCATTTGGACACACGTATCACCAACTATTAAAGATCTTAGTCCTGTTCTCAGTCCTTAACCTCAGCCTAGCAACCACGAATTCCCTTACCACCTATGAAGCACCACTGATTACAACAGCATAGGAAAAAAGCAAAAGAAGTTTTTCATAACAAAACCTGGTATATTCTAATTCTAGAGTCCCATTAAAAATCCTTCAACATTAAACCAAACAGCATGGGATTGGTGACCTTCCAAGTCCTTACAGATGTGGTCCATTCAACAGATTCAAGAGATTAATTCTACTCCAAAATAAATATTATTCTAGTATTTATCCCCTTCAGTCAGTCAGTCTGCTTAGCAATATGTATATGCTCTACGCTAGTAAAAAATACACATTAAATGCAGCAGGTCACTCAACATCAGTTTTCCAGACAGCATTCAATACATCTACTCAATCCTTATCGACTTAAGTGAAGTTAGTTTTCTACAGCAGATGCAGTAGGTAAAGAACTACCAGCAACAACACATAATCAGTATCTCATCCAGCTCTTCCCCGTAACAGTCCCTGGGTTTACAGAGGGTGCTGAATTCATTCTATGCCCACGCACCACTTGAGTCTCTCTTCTGTAACGTATTTTTTTTAGAAGCAGACTCTTGGAGGAACTCCCTCTAGTTTACATTTTGACAGGACTGTGGATACTGTAGTCCCATCCCACCCATCCCCTTGCACTAGTACTGGTGTTCGGCAACTAGGCGTAAGACGGTAGCCAGGAGTTGCCCTGGCAGTTAAGTTTGTTTTGGGGTTTAAGTTTTATTCTTGGCAGGAAGGAGGGAATGGGCAATTTTGAGTTAAAATCTGTTTGCTGACGGCAAGAGACGCAGCCCCAGAGCAAGGGTAAGAGAGGTATCAGAAAAGGAAGCACATCTCTCTTGACTTGGGAGTTGTGGAAGCGTAGTACGCTGTCTTAAAAAGACAACATTCCATTGACACGCATTTAAAGGGTTCTGGTTTTATATTTTCAATTAATACTAGAAAGACAAGAGTTTGTTGTGACGTTGCTTACCTGTTACACAATACAGTATCTTAGCTCCCACCCAAGCATTTAAGAAAAAAAAAAAAAACCTCAACCCAATATTTGAAGGATTCTTTAGGCCCTAACCCAAAACAGCTAAGTCAACAATAAATATCTGTAGTGACAGAAAGACAAGACACATTCCAAGTACAGAGTCCTCTACATCTTGAAAAAAGGTCAGGTAGCCTTTAGTAAACAAGAACAACTTATACAGAAAAGAGCTTTAAGGTAGACAAATAAGGTTGAACTTGTAGATCCCTTCAGTTTGATTTTCACAATTGTATCTGAAATTACAGTCATTTTAAAAATAACCAATTAATAGTCTTTAAGGTTAACTCTTTGACAAAAGATATGTTTCCTAATGTTTTTCTTCCTTTGTATATTAAAGATAGGATAATTAAGATTTCTAGTTTAGCAGCATACAGTTTTCTTATTGGAAATGTTGATCTAGAATTACCATTGGATGCAAGAAAAGATGCATTGTCACCCACCAGTGATCATGTAGTAATAGAAACAGTTAACACACTGTAAAACGACAAACTGAAGATTAATATAATCAGTAGCTGATACCCAGCATGAGAGAGGCTTATGTGCAGTCTTGCACATGAGAATTTATTTCTTGACAACTGATTTTCAGCAAGCACTTGCTCACCAAATAGCTTGAAGTTTCAGTCAGGAAAGGATTCCTAACTGAAATTCCAGCAATAAAAGCATGCCTGCATGTTATTAAAGGAAACAGTGGAAAATTTCTCAGGCTGACATCCAGAATGTCTGCGGTTCCTTTTCATATTTCTCTTCTTGCAAAGCAGTTATTAAACCAGACCCTAAAAGTTTTTTGGGTTTTTTTTTTCCCTTTTGTGAAGCCTGGAAATTTCCACTGCTTTTAAAGATTTTTAAAAAGGTCTCTCAAATATACTGCTCAAACAACCTCCCACTTCTGCCTAGGCAGACTCTTTAGTTTAAAGTTTTATTGCTACAAAGCAGAGCTAAGATGAGGCACAAGGAAAAAATTTTGCTCATATACCAAAAGAATAGCTTGGCCAAGGTGAAATATTATCATACTGTGTATTAATCTTGATAGAGGTCACTTGAGGCTCAGCTACAGCCAGATAGATGGGTAAAAGAAGACAAAGCAGTTGATAAAGCTACCTCATAGCTGTACATTTGAACAAAAATTACAGCGGATGACAACACAAGCTACTCTGTTCCTATCGAGCCATGGCTCTCCTTCAACTTTCTCAAATTTGCACTCATTTTCCATTGTCCTGAATCCCACTCATCATCCCTATTACCTGATTATTGTCTCTCTTAAGTCTGGCAAGTTTGCTAGCACCGGTTCTACACCTCACCTCTACAAATCTTATTCATCAGCCTTGAACATACATCACCAAAGATTAGGGGGTCCAATAGAAAACCTACAGTTGTAACACAAAAGTCTTTGAAAGCTACTTCAGCCAGCGAAGATGTTTTTTCAGTTTTCTGTGCACTGATTAGAGAAACTGCCTTCCTTCTGAAGGGGGGATGAAATGTACTCTCTAGGTTAAAAGAAGAGGTTGGCTTTGCTCTATTTTAATCAAGCTAACAGTTTGCAGATAAAGTACTCTTGCTTTTGTTGCCATTAGTGCTATCTTTGAATCTGTGACTAGATAAATACTTGAAATACTGATTAGGAGGGGATACTTTCAATTACTACCTAAGAATGTTAAGCAGTATGCTGACTGACATCTGCCCATTGAGCCATAAATCTCTACTCTGAACATCAAAAAGGCTGCCATAGAAGATAAAACCAGGAGGGTACTATAACAAAAGATGCTGCTATGTCTGCTTTAGTTCATTGCAGCAGCAACGATGGACCGAGCACAAAAAGAACTGCAAACCAAGTCATAATTTCCTATTTCCACCTGACCTCTCTAGCCTTGTCTTTATGGGGAAAGAAAAATTATTATAGGGGAAGATGTCTGAAAAGCCTATCCAAATCCCTGGCAAAGAAATTGCAAATTTTTGTTTGAAGTCATCTCCTTAAGATGTAAGCTGCCAGAAACAGAAACCATTTTAAAGTTGTTATTGTTAATACGATAAAATAATTTTTGAACCTTTACTACTTCTTCCATAAGATTAAAAAAAAACAGTACAGCATTTCCACATATCGATTGGCTATGTGCGTGCACACACATGTGTACGCTCCTAACGGCTGTCTAAAAGGTTTTAGAAAAAGTTTATCTACACAGACTATATTAGCTACCCCCTCAGACACCCCACAGCAGCAAAAAGCAAGTAGCACAGTTTACCTTTTTCTGTAACTTACTAGCCTTCGGAGAATGCGATGATAAAACCCAGCAACGGTAAGATGTTAATATACTCTACAGGGCAATCTGCAAAGTGTTAGAATTACAAATTGAGCACACAAAGCAAAACCAGAACCTTTGATTTAGATTTATTTAGTTCTTTGGACTCACACAGAACCAATGGAGAACTCTTCTCCAGACTGACTGTTCTGAACAACAGTCTCTCCAAAATACTGGAGAGAACATGTATTTCACTTTTTTTCCCCAAGTAAATTGTCTTTTACTTAACCCTTCCACGAAAAGATTTGGCAACAAAAGTCACCCAACCCAATTGCTCTTCCATTACTTGTTTGATCACTTTGGGATGTTTCAGTGAGGCAGGGCATTCTGTTGTTAGACACATTGCACACAAAAGACTAAAATTCCTTCATGAGATTGAAGGCAAGGTAATTTTGTTTCACTTTTCAAAAATCAGTTTATTGATAACTGTAAATTTTAAAAGTCACCAATTAGGTATTATTAAACTAACAGGATCCATCTGAAATGTACCTTGCATTCATACATTGCAAAAAATAATTTGATGTACCTTCACTCAACTAAATGCGGCATACAAAAATCAGAGTAAGTGGAAATACATTCCACAGCAGACTTAAATTAGTAGCAGTTAAATTATTTTACAATTGCCTCTTTCCTGATACACTACATCTAGAAACATCAATAGATCTAGCCAGAGGGGAAGGGGAGAAAAACAAACGAAAAAAAATACATAGGCAGGCTGCCCCAGCATTCAGGTTAGATATTCTTCACCACCTTTTCATATCCTTGTCATAAAGGACACTATTGCTCCCCTCCCCCTCTCCCCCGTTTTTATTTATTATTAAAACAAGTCGGAAGAATATTTAAGATGTTTCTAAAGACTCAAAAAGCTTGAACGTGAAATGCAGAAGATCCTGTACCGTACAGTCCTGTACCGTACGGTCGTTTAAGATCATCTTTTCAAGAGAGACTCATTTAAATACAGGAGCTGAAGCAACCTCCAGTGTCAGACTGTAGTGTCCAATACCTTTTCACATGCTACAAATGGTTTAATTTTGCAGGCAAATATAATCAAGACACCTTTTCTTTCCCAGAGTTCTTGAAAAATAAAAGCACACATCCCCTTTTCTACGAAACCATACAACAGAGATTAATCTTGAAGGTTTTGTGATTGTGGTATTTTGTTCATTATTAATGAAAAAACCCCATCACGATCAAAATAAAAGGTTCCACTGTAAAATATATTTGCTTCTCCTTCCTAATCTGTATTTTGTCTCAGTTATACATTAGGATATACGTCACTGATACAAAGAAAAAAAAAAAACCAAAAAAACCAACCGACCGACCAAACCAAGATAACTAAGCAATGCAAAACTTCCAAGTTACTAAATCCAAAGCCAGGATGAACAAGGGCTTCAAATGAACAGTTAAAAGAAACACAAAGCCACAGGCACGCCCAAAATGCACTCAAGTCGTATTCCAAATAAAATCAGACTGGAAACAACACACTGTGATCAGGAGAGGTACTTAAAGTGAGGGTGAATGCTGGGTTTATTATGTCTATCACTTCCCATATCCCACAGCCTTTATCTTCACATCACAGCAGTGAATCCATAAAATCCACCGGTATTAGTTAAAAAAACCCCACATTAGTAGTAACAGAGTTGAAAGAAATTCTTTACAACAGTCCGTAGAACAGCCCATTGTAACAGCAATTAACAGTAAATATAATTACTGCATGCTATAACGCACAATCTTACTTAAAAAGCAAAAGTAACAAAACCGAAACAAAACAAAAAGCCCCAAACCCCGAAAACCAACCAATTTTGTCTGTTTCCTCTAAACCCAAGCTTTTATCCTCTGGTTTACGCTCAGATACTATTTGTTTCTATGAAGCTATTTTTTATATTCAGAACATACAACTTTGTTTCATGCGAAGCAGGACATTTTAAGATGAAAATATTCCATGAGAAAATACTTATTTTTACAATAGCGATGACAGATTTTTAAGCTTATTGTAAGAGTCCATTTTAACTGTATTACAGATACTATATAGCTAAATATTACCATATCTCACACTTTCAGATTTCCTTTTGTTTTTGTCTTGTTTTTCCATTTAGAATCCAACATACTGTTTTCTGTTAACTTCTATCTAAAAGAGGAAGGGAGATAGGGTTCAAATGAGTCTGAATATGGGCTGACAAATTCAGAAGCTTCGCTTTTAAAGGAAAACTTGACTGTGCTTAGGAGTAGGAGCAGAAACCACAAACAGAACCAACTTTAGAATCAAAGAAAGAGAACTGTGGGAATTATCTCAACCTCTCATAATCACCCTATTTATATCCCAGAAACACTAACACCTAAAGTGGCATGCGACCGGGGGGGGAGGGGGTGTAGAAATTTAATCTCTAGCCCTCAACAACACAGTTTCATTACAGCTACGAGGCAGAAATTGATAAGAGGCATGGAAACGAACCTTTCACTTGCGTTATTTTTCATCCCTTTTATTACCAGAGATAAGGAGGCAAGAGAGGTCAGCTCTGAAACTTACCAAGGCTACAGGATTACCAGGAGAATGCAGATATCAAGGTCTTTGGAACCGCCTCAGTACCAGATAAACCCGAATGAATGGCAGAGGGGGCCATTCTAACCGAGGTATTTCACCCACACCCCGCCTCTGCTCGGGCTGAGAAATCGCGGGTCAGACGATTCTAAAGAGAAGTCCACAGCGATCTCACGTCTCTTTGTATTCTACGAGGAACCTCCCCACAAAACCACCATACTTAGCTATGCATCACACAGCGATACGGGAAGCCTTCACTCCACACATCAATTCCCCGCCACTGCTTCAAGAATGCCCCTTCAAACTCAGTCACCGGTAAAGTTACAATAGCTAGAAAGAGGTAAAGGCAGCCACACATTGCCCGGGGAACCCCCTCATCCCCAGCCCTAGGAATACTCCTCACACACGACCCATCTACGCTCCCCTTCCTCCTCCACTCAGGGATCTACGTTTATATTGAGCAGGGGGGAGAGAGACAGAAAAGAGCCACCCCTCAGGGCCACTTCCAAGCTTCTCCCTTCCCCTGTAAGGGGCAGCGCTCCCTCCGCCATCCCGGTCCCACCCCAGCACTAGAAGTGGGGGAACATGAACTAGAACTCTCCTCCCTCCACTCATTACTCACTCCCGCCCTCCAAATCCCACTCACCTGGGAAATGAGTCAAAGCTCAGCTACATCTCCGTCTCCCCCACACTCAGCCCCACACCGCCATTTTCCTCACTGCCAGGATTTAAATCGGGACCGGAGCGGAGACACCGGGCGACGTGAGGCATTGTGGGAGCTGAAGTGCGGCTCCGCGCGGGCGTTCACGAAAACCTCTCCCTCTGCCCGCGGGAGCTCACGGTACTTGTAGTCCACTCCAGGCCCGCCGCGCTCTCCGCAGTAGGGCGTGCTCAAACGGGGAGGAGCAAGCGGCCCCAGGGGAAGCTGCCTATGCGGCGTACCCCCAGGCACGTTCCCGGGGCACTTGCACAGTGCGCCTAGAGGTCACACAACACCTTATCTGTCTCATAAGAAGCGTTTTACTGCGCGCTAGAGTTCAAAATAGAGACCCAGCTCTGGGTCGTGCCACGCCCCCCTGTGTCTGCTGACCTCCAGCTGTGGGTGCCGATTGTGTCTCTGGTCCCGTACTCGTGGTTCTCAGAGAGTTTTGGTTCTTGTTCTGTTTGTGAGCAGAGTGCGTTTGTACATGTTGAAGCTGCTCTCCCTGTGGCCACAGCCGTGAGGGAGCAGGAAAACCAAAAAAATCGTTTTTCACGTTACCCTTCAAATTTTCACAATTTTCAGTTCGCTTTGTTGACAATGCCCGTGAGACATGCACCATCGCGAGGGCTGGAGCTGTCGCACTGAGTCTGTGAGCGCAGATTCCGATCGCCGTACAGTCGTGTTCTCCAGCCGCACAGGGTGATATCCCCGTAGGAACATCACAGGGAAGGGATGAGACATCTGGCACTGCCTGGAGCGCGGGAACAGAGGAAGAGCCTGAGCGGGAGACGAGGCACCGTCCTCGGACACACTGCCCCTTTGCTGTGGGACGGCCGCCAGCCTGCAACTATCTGGGGGGCTGCCCTCCCTTTATTTTTCTAGAAGATGCCCCTTTTGGAGGGGGGGCGTAGGTACGTAAATGGCATTTAAATTAAAGCAACGTGTTGCTGTCCGGGCTGGTTTGATTCGTTTTTGCCTTCTTTGGGGACGAGTGAAAAGGGAGGGAATTGGCGTCTGCGGGATAATGACGTCATTTCGGGCACCCCAACGTCACCTGGAGAGTGAAGATGCAGCGGAGGAAGTGAGTAAGGTATGAGAGAGGTTAGGTGGTGTCCTCCCAAGAAAGGGAGGTTACAGCTCAAAAATGCTTGGAAGTTTAGAGGGTGTGTTTGTGCAGAAAATATTAAGAACTGTAGCTTTTCTTATCTTTATGTATATATCAAAGTAATAATTTTTATTGAAATTTATTTCAAAATACAACCCCGTATCTGCTGTATTATATGCACGATCTTGGAGGATAACAAATCTTAAATATGGCTATATAGGGTTAAAAAATGCAAATGTAACTTTTTTATATATAAATTAAACAATAAAGGGCTTGAAAATGGAAAAAAATATGGTATCTGTGAAGGCAGTAGAAATAGTTTCGTGTATTCAGAGGTTTTTTTTGGCTCAGAGAGTTAACGCAGCCCGAGATCGTGGCTGGAACTTAAGTCGCTGCTGCCATCTGGTGACAAGAAGGACGTACTGCAGCCGCCCGGTGAGGCTACGCCACACTCAAAATGGCGCTTCGGGCACGTGTGACGCTGTCCTTCCCAAAACGGGGGTCGGTCACGAATGCGCTTTGGGGAAGGACAAAATGGCCCATCCGCAGGAGCCTTCTCCTCACAAAGGCGCGTTCCCGTGTGCCTCAGCCCAACCCCAACCCGGGCCCCGATTCTGCGCTTGCAGCGCGGTCTTGCGCGGCGCTTTGCGGTGCGTGGGCGCGGACGGTGCAAGAACAGGGGTGACAGCTGTGCTTTACGGCCGTATGGCGCCCGCTGTGGTGATCGTGCTTTTCCTTGGAAATGAAACCCGTAGGTTTCTCTCTCGCCACGTCGCCGGTGTCGCCGCCGCCGCTGCCGCCTCAAGGTAAGCCCCGCCGCTTCGGTTGCCTGAATCCGAGTCCGGTGCCGACGCCGACCCAATGCTTTCGGCGCGATTTTCCTCGGCGTCTCCCGGTTTGCGGGCACGGGCTGTGGGCTCAGCGGCGCCAGGGGCCGGCGGGCAGCGGCGGGGACGCCTCTGTCCCGCTCGCGCCGCGCCGCTCCCCGAGAAGGCCCCGGCAGCCACACGCTGCCGTGCCGGCCTCTCGTTGTCCCCTCCGGCCCCCGCCGCCCCTTCCCGCTCCCCTCCGGGCCGGGGGAATGCAGGAAACCACAAAAGCATCGATGAAGAGCAGCGCCGGAGCTCCTGTGAGTGCCTGTCGGTGAGTGTCGTTTGGTGGTGTCCCTTTGTCCCCGGGGAGGCACTCGCGGCGCGTGGTGCGGCTGTGGCGCGTCGCCAGCTGGGTGCGGGCGTTTGCCCCTTGCCAGCCCTGGTGGCCGAGAGCTGCAGCCGCCCTGCTGGTGGCAGAGGAGGCGGAGCTGGGCCGGGGCAGCTCCTCCACTCCGTGGGTGCAAAACTGCCGTGTTCCTCTTCCCAGGGTGTTCCAGGCTGCTGCAGCTGTTTGGCTGAAGGCCCTGAGAGACACTGGGCTGTTGCTGAGTGGTGGCTCCGGGAAGTGCCCGTTTGCGGAGGGCCAGGGTGCTGTGCTGGGTCCAGGGAAGGTTTTGGGTGTGGAACGGCCGGGGTTCATGGGATGGGCCGGGGGGTAGTGGGGGGTGAGCTCTCACTGCCGGAGGTTGCAAATGGGGCTTTGAAGGGATAAGAGGCACATGGTGCAAGGAGAGGTGCATGGTGCCTGTTCTCCTGCTAATGGCCCTCCCTGACACAACTTGCGCAGTTGTAACACTTCCTTTTCCTTTGTGCATTTTAAGTGGCATTTTTGTGCTCTCATACTGCTGCATTGCTGTCGATAAACACCAAAGCGGCTGCAGAGCTGCTTTGCATTGCAAACGACTTTTTAAAGGAAAAGCTCCACACATACACGTGCATGTAGAAACACTGAATTGTCCAGTGCCTTTCCCTCTAATCCACCCTGGAGGAATCTCTTAGCAAGAACCCGAGTAACTTTGGTCTTTCTGGGGGTGTAACAAGCGCCTGTAAAATAACAAGCCTGTGTGTTTCTATTTTCACTTTCGTCCAGGTACGCTGGAGTGAGTGGTGGGACCCCTGAGGTTGGAGCGGAGCTTGGGATGAGGCGAAGAGCCTTGGAGAAGCCATTTTCCAGAAGCACGCTTTTGTTGGAAGGTTTGTGTAATGTTTGGTGCTGTTGTCTGTCTGGCCTGTGTTTTTGGTTTCCACGGCTGTTTGAGCCTTATTTAGGGCTCTAGGTTCATAGGCACACCAGTATTTTCTAGCTTCTGGAATCGGTTCGTGTGATTTTTTTATTTGGTTTTAGTTCTCCGGGCAAAATTGGTTTTTCTCTTTGTGCTTTGTACTTGAGGATGCAGAAGCTGTATTGACCGTCCCCAGAGCGAGCGGTGCTTTGCTGCAGCTGGAATTTATTTCTGTTTCAGGAAGTGTCTCGTTGTGTGGTCTGCGATTGCCCAGTTCCCATGCCAGGTGAATTGCAGTAGCAGCAGGCAAGCGAAGCCCAGAGCCTGGACCAGGATGCTCCAGGCCCTGACTGCATCTCCCTGTGCTCGCTGTAGTTCTCCTGCCTGTTATCCCCAGGGCCGGAGAGACCTCCATGGCATGGGGTTCTTCTAGGAAAGTGATCCTATTAAATTCATCCAAAATTTATGTCCATAGACACTCCCTTTCTGACAG
>VZRO01005539.1:284805-315982 GCA_013397915.1 Daphoenositta chrysoptera | reverse complement strand
AGGAGGGTTCAGGGCATAATCGAAATTAGGGGATAGGCGGTGTGAAGAACTAAACGGGGTAAACCATACAAACAGGGCAGGATTTCTTAACGGAGAAAACAGGTAACTAATAAGCCTAAAAACGGTCCGCAACAAGTTTGCATGAACTTCCATATACGGCAGAGTTCAGTTCTAGATCTGGAACAGAAAAATATCTGTGACTGAAGACATTATAATCTTTTCTACCACATATAGTATAGAGAAGAGCAAACATGTCTGAGCTCTGATGAAATAATTGTTGGGTGAAAAAGAAGTCAGGCACACAAGTTAGATTTTTGTAAGTAACTCTGCATACGAAAAAAGAGGAACTATTCTTTTATGTCCTAACATAGCATACAAAAACAGAAGTCCAGCAGCAGTGACAAGCTGCTTCTACTAAGCAAAAAAGCTCCATATATTATAAAAGGTATGTGTACTTTTGAAAAATGGAAGATAACTTGGAACACTGGGAAAAAAATGGCATTTCTTCTGTCTTGTTCCGAGTCCTGGGATTCTGAATTCAACCCTTTGATATTTAACTAACTTGCAGGGCACATGCTTTTTGGAAAACAGTTTATGGATTCTGTATAAAAGGCAATCCAATATTTGGATTTTATTTCCAATACTACCTCAGTTAACATTTACAAAGGTTTAGCCTCTAGGAAATATTTAGCACATTATTTAGTATTGAATATTTTTTTTTTTATCACTGTTCAAAATCATATACTCGTTTTTGAAGATTCAGGCTCTAACTCCCCACTTTTTAATGTCAAATACAATAATTCTTTCAGACATCTCATGTGCTTGAATGTAAGCATTCAACTAAATCTGTATTGTAGTAAGAGTTCAACATTTAGCAATCATAAGAGTAAATCCCATTTCTGGGTTTTTATGCCCCCTTTTTTTTCTTTGAAATACAGGAAATCAGCCTGTCTTTCATTAAAAAGAGTCTTAATTGAACACATGTAAAATTTTTTTGCATATATTTGCTGATTATTTTAAGTGTTTGTTACTAAGTATTTTAAGTGCCTAATAGAAAATTTCTTATGGTCTTTTTCTATTTTATTGCAGTAGGCAACTATACAGTACAAAAATCATTATACAGCCCTTTTAAAAAAAGTAATTAACATTTTTAGTTCTCTATGGCAATAATAATGTAATTTTTTATGTAATTTGTCCTACATGTATAAGTCATATTAATCATCTCTGTTGTATTTCTGAGTTGGGATTGCTTTAATGAATGTTCACAATCAGGTTTTTATGTGAAATCATTCCCTCCTTTGGCTATTTTAGGAGGAATTGATTTCATAATAATGACATTAAATTTAGAATAAACCTTATATATTTTATGACTGATCTATCTGGTGTCTTCAAGTAATTTGTGTATACTGTATTACAACTACAAAAACAAAAAAAAAGGAGGATTTTTAAAAATACTATTTTTAACAATATAAAAGGTCTCATATAGCTCCAAAAGCAATGCAATTAGTTATTGAGTTCACTTACAGTTAAGAAATGTGAAAATGGCATCTAATCAATAATCTTCAGTATTTCAGATATATTATGAAGGCATTCAGATACACTGACAATCACTGTGAGCTTTAAATATATGTGGAATATCAGACAATTTCTAAAAGGAAGGTCTTGAAAGCCCTACATTTATATTAAAATAAGCAGAAAAAAAACTTCCATACCCAGCAAAACCAAACCATCTTCATTGCATCATTACAATGGCATATTAAGACTCACAAGTCAAGGAAGAGACATTTAACATCATACATATAACTGAGAGAACTTGGTAAAAATATTTAGCAAAAAACTTAATTTGAAAGAAACTCATTTTAATTGGAATGTCTTGAATTTCACTTCAGAAAATAACTATGCTCGCAGTTGTGGCAGCATCTGTAGACTTTATTGAATTATACAATGCAATGTGATACAATTGAATAAAAAAGCTCTAGGATTAAAGCAGTAGGTAAAGAGAAGGAAACAGAAATATGGATTCAGGAGGAGAATATAGGGCAGAAGATGATAATGAAGATAGAAATAAGTGCACAGGTGACTGGTCTAAGGGTCTCAGATTTCCTAAGAACAGTCAATGACAAAACAGAGGCTAGTCAACAAAATTAATTAGGGAGAAGAAAAAGCACATGTGCAGCATCTGGTAGTTTTGCACAGCTGCTACAGGGTCCTTTTGCTGATTAGAAGAAAAATACAAACAGCAGGTAGGTTGTTTCAATTTTAACTGCACTTCCACTGAAAAAATGGGAACATGCTTTTCTCTCCTACCTTGCATCATTTATAGTTTGCTGCCACAGCTGGTGACTGAGAATTGTATCTGTACTATTTCTCCCTGATTCCCTCTGATCTTTAATGATTTGTAAACTATTAACTATCTTACTCTTTTAGATACATCAAGAAATTAACTGAAATGCCATACTGAAACAAGGGACAAAATTAATACCAGCAAGGTGAGTGTTATCACTTGTTCACTGAAACTTGTGAGCATCCCCCCCATTCTCCCTTGGCTTTGCTGTATTGTTTTGAAAAAATATAATTTTCTTTTTCACAGGACATGATGTCTCATTACATACCAGGTGCACTTCTCTGCTTTTGAGGACTACATGGATGAGTGAGTGGCTTTGTAAGTCTGCATGATAGCTGCAGGTAAACTAAAAATCCAAATGAACCATTCTGTGCTTTAAAACTGGTTCCTTTCCTCTCATACCCTTCTGGTCCCTGCATATGACATGTTAGGGTCTTTCAAAGGTGGAACTTGTGTCTGGCTCACGAATGGTTCTGGTGCATGTCAAATAATCAGAACAAATTAACTCTATGCACAATTTACTGTTAACTTAGGTTAAATGTGAGAAGCTTTAGAAATTAAACATGCAATTTTTTTTTTTCATTCTCAAGGTCTTCAATTGGGAGACCTATATAGTCATTTAGTAGCTGAGCAAGATGACATAGCATGTAAAAGTACCTAATATGTACTTTTTAGGGGTTATTTTGCCCATATCTGTACAAGGTATAAGCAGTAATGCAAGCTGAAAAGACAAGATTGTATTATTCTGGCTTGGTTTGAGCATTACAACAGTGATTACAGACAGGAATTCATGTATTTGTACGTGCAGCTCTGTAGCTTGCTGAGTTCAAGCACATGATAAAATGGAGAGAGAAGTCATATTTAGTCACCTCACTGTAAAAATATGTAATGATATTGGAGTAACTTTGAAGATACTGACTCATCAAGGATTAAGTGGCAGCTGTAAGTCCACATTTCCCAGTATTTATAAGGTTCAACAGCATCTCTAACTGTTTGCTGATTTGTTTTTGTGATGAAAGCTGCATAGAAGGATTATTTATTGCCTCTGTGTTCTGTGCTGTTATCCTTTTTGCTCTTCAAACCTTGCCAGGCCAATTAATATTCCTTATCTCTAAGAAAGGTAATTCTTTTTATCCCTGAATAAATGTAGTTTTACAGCAGCTCCCAACACACCAATTATTCTAGAATACCAGTATGATTCCACTATATTATGGATAAGTGCAGACTTTACTTATCAAACTCAAGACATTCAGAATATATTATATAAAGCATTAATAATACTTTTTGTTTTCTGCCTCAATTTTTCTAGCTTATCCTTTTTGAGAAAAATGATTTCTCAACACAGCTGAAAGCAAAAGTCTAAAGTCTAAATATCTTTTGAAACTGTAATGATTTTTTTGTTTTTCACAATTGATATTGTCATTTTCTATTTACACTTGAAGCCAAACTGATGAGAATTTACTCAAGAAATTGATGGGGAAAAGAGACCTAAATAACTCAAATCATGCACAGGAATGGATATCCAGCTTTACACAGGTGATGTTCAACCCAGTGACCTGGATTTTCAGCAGATGTCACGTGGGTCCTCTAGACCTGTTTTAAAATAGATCTATATTAATATTTCATTACTGCCCTTCTTCTCTAACCACTACAGCTATATTATAAAACTCCAGTGTAGTGCTCCTTATGGCACCATATTAGATTAAAAAACATACTCCATTTCTCCAGGTCCTACAACTGTGAATACCTTCTCTAACACTAAAATATCTTGTCTCCTGTCAGGAGTGATGAAAATTGAGATTGCTTAGCACTATCACACAATAGTAGTACTAAGTATGGAATAAAACAAAAATTAGATTACATTTTGCTGCCTTTTAAATAATTTGAACTAATAATTAGGTTTGCAAATTGATGGAAAATGAAGATAAAATGCCTTTCTGACATGGGCAGAGCAGTGCATTTTGCAGAATCTGTTATGTGGGGGGTTTTAGGCACCACTTTACAAGTCTCTTCCCAGAAGGCTGCATTACAGCAATACTTACAAACAGCAGTGGATTCACCCTAAAATGAGAAGATCTCAAGTGAAACCCATATTTAATTTGTGTATAAAAGCAGTCTGGACCACAATTTTCTGATTATGAAAATTCATATAACTAATTTTATGTAATTAATTATTAAAATTCACATAGTTTCAGAAATCTTAGTAAACATTTTTTATTCATCGAGGTACAACTCGATATATATTTAAGTGCTGTTTCTTATAGCACAAATCATTGAAAAAGGTCAGACTATAAAATTCATTGCCCATTTTTCTAGTTCCAAAACATTTCAAAGTAATTTACTGTTGTGACTTTTTCCTTACCTTTACGTTTTAGGTATGATTAACTATCTTAAAAAAAAAAAAAAAAAAGAAAATCTTTGTAAGTTATTTCCTAAGTTTTTCATTCTTATCACCAGATAAGTGGATGATAGCCCTGGATCTGCAGTAAAATACATTTAGATTTAAGAATTCTCTGGTTTACTTAAAAGCTTTTTACGACCACAACTATATATATATATATATGTAAAACAGTAGTTAAAACAAAGAAAAAAACCCCAACAAAACAAAAATAAGACGAATAAAGACACCATAGAAAACAGAGAAAAGAGTCTTGTTTACACTTTTTTTTTTTCACATCACCATAATTTTACCAAATACTTTTTTTTGTGTGTGTCTTGATGGAAACTGCAGAAAGAAGCTTTCCTTATAAGATTCACAAAATATCTCACTCAATTTTAGCATAGAAGTTCAGGCCACTAAGTATACTGATTCATCAAGCTCCATTTATATTAAATTGAGAGACTTCTGTACTTCCATTTGCAAAATGAAAGAGATTCCTTTTCTCTTGATTGCCTTTCTCACTCCATTTAGTAAAGTGGGCTAGTTTATATTACCTCATAAGAAGGAAAAAAAAGCCATTTTAAAAATAAAACATTAATATTTCCATCTAAAAGCATTCCTTTGTCATTAAGGGTTTTTTTAGAATTTCCTTCTGAAATAAACAATTTGACAGACTGTCTTTATGTATGTAAATTTATACTTTTTTATCTTTTTTGAAAGTATTCAGGATCCTGAAAACTACTCAGAGTCTTGATGGACCAAGTTAAAAAGAAAATCTAAATATTTTCACACGTTTTCTGTGTCTGTTGCTGATTTCACATATACGTCTCTGTGTAATATATGAACAATTTCAAAGATATATGTTCATTTTTATCCTCTCTCTCTCTCCTGAAATAACTTCTATTCTATTTATCTGAAACTATTCCAGAGAGAACTACAGGATTTCTGATAATTCATCCAAACCAAAAAGAAGCACTCCTTATAATTCTGATCTTTAATCTGGAGCCACTTACGTTACAGCAGAACATTCCTCTGACTTCTTTAATGTCTTTATAATGTTATAAACTACAATGTGGGTTTTTAAAAATTTTTCTGTTCTTGCTTCAGACACTAGATGTCATATCTAAAGGTTCATGCTGCAAAATGCAAGCAGCAGTATGATCTTTGTATTCAGAAGAAAGTCCCAATGTCATTTAAAAGCATGTGGATGGTAAAACAAGGGAACTTCTCTCAGTGGCCCTAAATAGAAAGCAAGATATATTGCTCTGCATGATAGCTGCATTGCTGTATTCCATGGTTGTGGAGAGAGGTTCATGTGGGTCATATTGCAGACTGGCATAAATAGGTAGCCAAAATATTCCAGGTTCAGGCTGGGGCACAGAAGACTGACTTAAGTAAGGAGAGGACAGATAAAATCATTGATGGGGTTAGGGGTTTGCTTTGAATTTTGAAGAGGATGCTCTTTTTGGAGACCTTGTATGTTCTGAAGTTATGTAAGTAGGAGGGGAAGAGAGTTGCAAAGCTTTTCCAGTATTTTCCATTAAAGAAACAGAACACAGGCAGAATTCTATTTCCGTGTCAGCAGGTACTTAAGGTTCCAGGGAATGTTCTGTATTTTCTGAATTGTCAACACTGTCACTGGGTGTCACTGGTGTGAGAAGCGGCTGGAATTAGGGGACATTTAAACATTTAATTGAATAAATTGTTTAGGAATGAAAATATGAAAGCAACACATCACTTACATGATTAAGTGGTGTTCTCCAAGGAAGAAAATGCAGTATGTCCCAGTGAGGATATTAAAGGTTGAATCATGGTCTAATTTATATTTTACAGCAATCTGTATTGTTTCTATGAGTTTTAACTTCTCAGTTTTGAGGGGTTTCAGTTTTTGAGATGAACTAACTTTTCAGAAAGAAAATTATCTATTTGGAATACTTGCGGTAGCTTTTAAAAGTTTCTTGTTCTTTGAAGATAAAAATCATATAGAGAGAAGAAATTCTAAATAGACTTGATCACTTATGTAGAAAGATAAATAGCTTCACTATGGTTTGAACCGTATTTCCAAGGAAAGCCACACAGGATGAATCAAAATTTTTGAGAAAATTGAATACATAGGAAGGTCACTTTATGCAGTCCATCTTAGTCATTTACTAGTTTTGCGGCCTTTAAAAGTACTTCGCCAGGTACTTAGGTCATTGTTCTGGGCTGAAAGGGTTAATCCTACCTGGCCGAAAGTTTAATAGTTCAACATTAGGTCTCAGAATAAAATATCACGTACACAATGCTTCATTTCACATATGAACAGATTATTTCTCAGTGTTAGGTTTTTTTCTTTGTTTAGTCTGTATCAATTATATAGAGCAATCGTTCCTGAGTGCCAAGTTGTCACTAATGGAAGTAGCATTATGTGTTTAGGTACATACAGATATATGGATTTTGTGTCTAGAATATATATACAGTTTATATAAGCAAAGTATATAGAGCAGAAATATTTCAGAACTTTATTGAAAAAAGGGGAAAAAAAGAAAATTAACACACAGGAGAGATGCTTGTGTCAAATATACAGCTATATGACCTGGACAGGGAAATCAGGTTTTATTAATTTGTAGCAATTAGGCACAACCTGTAACAATAAGGAGAATTTTTTATCAGAAACTGAAATTGTTTGTTAATTATGAATTATCGGAATTTTTTTCTATTTCAGCAAGACCTGATACATTATCTTCCATTTGCAAGACTAATGTTAATTACTGAACAGGTTAACAGCTGTCAAGTATGTCCTACATTCAGTAATACTGAATAGAAATTGTTCCTATATTCAGAAAATAAACTACATAGTTTATAGCCTGCTTTTTGCTCCTGCATACCTGCATAGACATGGTACTCAGAGTAGCCATTATAATGCCTTTTTGCATTTGTGAGGGTAAGAAAATAGGCATCTCATAATCCCATAATGCAGAGTAAAGTGACCTTGTCTCAAGACATATGAAACTGTAAATGCTGGAAGAGGCAGTGGGCAGGCTCTTGTTCTTTGACTGCTGCTGCTTAACAACTGTTAACACTCCCACTAATTTAGTTCTGGCAAGTGCTGCTGTCGTCCTTGGAGTGGCAGAGAGACTAACTGCACTAGTGAGCAAACTTGCTGCTATGTCGGAATCTTCTTGTTATTCTTTTGGTTTTTCTCTGTTTCATTATGAACCAAGAAATTATTTTTGAAGTGTGCAAGTTCCCAGCTTTTATGCAAAGGTATCCTTCGACAGGTCCTGTCACTGTCCAAAACTACCTCAAGCTCCCACAGGAGCAATATACACCAGCCTTGTCTCTTTATATAATTGACTGTAGTAGTGAGAAACGTGTGTATGTGAAACAGCAACCATTGGAATCAATTTTTTTTAATATAAAAAAGAGACCAAGTGCTCATGTGAAAGAGTAATAATTATATTTTTTTATCTACATTTAAAAATATATGACAACTAACAGTTGATAGTAATCTTCCTACACAAGAGTCCAAATTTTATCATTTTAGTCCGTATTTTACTCACTGTTGCCCATGCAAAAGTGGGAGTGAGTAATAAGTAGTCTTCTCACAAGTAAAGTCACTCCTCAGGTTCACTCAAGAACACAACTAAAAAACAGAATCATATGATTAATAAATAAAATTATCTTGGGACAAAGTTAAGTTGTATGGATAATTTGACTGTGCTTCTCTATGCCTTAATATTTTTTTAATTTTTAAGTGCTCCTTTTTTATAGTTTGTGGATAATTATAATATATTCCAATGATACATTGCAGAGACAGTTAGTAGTTTTGTTGGATTTTTATATATAAATTATTCACATTGTTCAATACAGGCTCTTACATTTAAATAATTTAAAGATTTTCTTTCTCTGAATTTTTTTTTTTTTTTATTTTTACTTTTGGTTCTTCCTTTGAGAACACAGAAGACTGGGTTGCTTGTTTTCCTCCAGAGCTTTTTTTTTTTGTTTATCTTTACCCATTATTGCTTCACTTGAAAATGTTTTTACTCCTCTGGGCTTCTGTAACAACAAGCCTAGAGCCTGGCTGCAGAACACTTAACCTCTGATTCTGACCTTTCACACACAGGATTAAATTCTTATAAGAACTCTTTTCTAATAGGAATTGTCAGTCAGGTAGAATTATAACTTATGCTGAAAAAAAAGAAAAAATCAGTCTACTTTTTTTCTTGACTAAAGCAGGCTGCTGTGTTTATCTCAGTGGGATTTAATACCACTGAGATTGCAAGTCTTAAAGTTTGTGCACCACATACCAGTAGACCGCTTGGGGAATAATTTTCTTTTTAAAAAATTAAAAGCTGTATCTGGAATGTAATCAAAGGATGGATCCATTTAAGAAAGAATTTTAAGGTCTTTTACTTACTGGGCATGCATAATAAACATGGAAGCTATTTGCAATCAGAAAAATGGTTATATGTCTGCTACTATAATAATATGGTTTAAACATCTCTGTATTGATTTTATAGTTCATTCACTAAATAAAATATGGGGTTTTGTAACTGAGTCTGGGAAGGGAATACTTCTTTCTTCTTGGCTGTAGGGAATAGAATCCTTGTAAATAAAACAGAACAAGTTTTATTCTGTGAGAAGTGTCAGGGCTCAGATTTTGTGCCTAAGGCTCTTTCTCCTAACCCAAGGTGACTTCACCTAGACTGCATATAGGAGACAATTTCCAGCCTTTCCCGATGCCTGTAATTTATCTGTGTGCCAGCAGCCTGCTGTCCAGCACAAACCTAAACTCTGTTTCCCCACAGGTAAGAATACCCACTACCACAGGCACGTGCTTGAGTGGAATGCTCTGACTTTTCTGGTTTTCCAGCAGGGGTATTATTCAACAGATTGTAAATGGACCCCACCCTTTAGGCAAAGGCACAGATGCTAGTACCAGAGCATTGGTTCGTGTTAATTTTTTTCAATATCAGAGATAAAAAACCCAATAAACTTCAAGATTCAAACAGCAGGGAGGAAGCCTTGAGTAATGTTGCTGTGATTCCCTCTGCAACAGGGAGGATTCTCTTATCCTTTAGGGAAACTTGGTAGTACATCACAGAGGATTAAGACACTGCTTTTACTGAAGTCCACTTGTAAATTTTGCCTGCCTAGTATGATGTACTAGGCCATAACAGGTTAGAATAAAACACTGTTAAAATAATCCTCAGCACTCTGATTTCCTTTGGTAACCGAGAATAAGAGCAGTGCAAAGCAGCAGCTGCCCCCAAATCAAAAATATTGTTCAGAAATATGGCATCTCTTAAAGGAATATTTAGGGCCTTGACATTGACATTATAATCCATGGTTGAGAAAAGAGCACCATATTTTCTAAATACAGCGACCAGATCCTTCAGAGAAGGATCACTGGGTAACAGCAGGATAAGGAATCACAAAACAGCACAGGTTTCAAACTGAGGGCTGTCTTGGGAAGCATTTGCAACAAGGTTGATGTTGTTTAAAAAAGAAAAACATGAATCGTGTCATAAATAAGCAGTGTCACTAACAAATAACTTATGGTGTGTTATCACAGGGTCAGCTATCATCAGCTGTAGATTGAGACACAGAAGTAAAAAGTTCGCCTCTAGATATTTTTGAAACTCTATGTGTGTCATTAGCAATATAGGAGATTATTTCTCTGTCAAAGAGAAGCTTATTATTTTGTCCACAATGTTATTTAATCTTTAAATTTAATATATATTAGCTTTACTTTTATGTGAGACATTTTTAGTGTCGTAGAAAAACTTTTCACAAATAAAATTCCTACTATTCTGAAAAGACTATAGATTTCTAAATAGACAATAGGGTAGAACTTCACATTCTCTTACCTCTTTTGAAATACATTTGAGCCCTTGAACAATTTAAGAGTTTAAAAGAGCCAAAACCCCAATATCTTTGGTGGATGTGTGTAACAACTTTGTTTGCAACTAATGAGAACAAAGATATGGAGATTATTATAAACAGCCACACTGAGAGGTTTAAACACAATTTGAACATTAGTGACATGACTCTATGATTCATTTTATGATATAGTGCTCACGTCTGTGTAACTAAATCTTCATGTGGCAACGGTAGTGTTCTCCAATGATATCAAAATAATTGCTGCCAATGTAAATTAGTTTAAAACTTGAAAGTCAATCAAAATACAAAATCTTGTCAGGGAGGTCAAGACTGAAAAATGCAATTTCGTGTGCAAGATATGTAAAAATTTTGAANTGTTTGTTTGTTTGTTTGGGGGGTAGGGGGTGGTGGTGGTTTGAACATATGTAGATTAAGATTCCCAGGAACAGTTGATAAGAAAAATAGGCAACCTAGGTTGCTTTGTATAATGGTAGAAAACAACATACACAGAAGGAAATGGAGTAGTGCTTTGCCAATTAGAAAAATAAAACATTTAAAGACAGATAAACATTGAAAAAGGGATATTCTTAAAGATAACTAAGAAAGACTAAATTAAAACTTAAGATGTTATTATAACATTTACTTACTTAATAGACAAAAAAATCCACATTATCCATATTCCAGGTGAATGCTTATATCCAGGCTACAGGACGTAAAATTAGCACCTTCTTCAATTTTGTATAATATGTTTTGTATGTCTGTATATATAATGTGTTACAGATGTGTTTGGTTTAAAATCAACTTCTCTATTGGTTCCCACAGACAAGACTTAGACTGTCCACTAGATAGAGCCTTAGGAAACTCACCATCACCTTGAATGTCAATCAATAGTTGAGTTTTGAAAATCAGCATTTTTTATTTTTCACCTACAATGACAACTAGGTGCTTTATCCAGCTACTTTTAGAGGTCTTGCTCCTTATACCTGTCCATTAATGTGTACTAAAATCCTTTTTAATTTCACTATTTAATTTTGCAATCAATCACATGCTGCAAATAGATCATCTGTGTTTAAATATGTATATGGATATATTTCTTCTCCAAGAGGCACTGAATGCTAATATTACTTTCACAACCATGATATAAGGAGCACTAAATATCTCTGGCCTTTAAGGTTACTGCAAGAAAAAAGTCTTGTTTTGACTCAGAGGAAATCACAGTCTCTGTTGCGTTTCTCAGCCTTTATTCTTTTGTGAGTTCTTTCAGGTATAGTATTTTCTCTTTTCCGCAATCTAATAACATGTTGTGATCTCAGCATAATAGTATGATAGAGGGCATTGCAGATTCTGATTTATTTAAGTAAACTCAAGATCCCTTTATCAAGTTAGTGCTGTGACTTTGCTATTCCTGCTTTGCCTTAAAATTACTCAAGAAATACTCTGTGGTCCATTATGCTAAATCAATAGCTTTTAAAATATGAGTTAACAATCCACACACAGTATTTTCTTCTCCAAGCAGGAACAGCTTATCCAAATATCCCCTCATAGACCTCTTCAGATTTGGATTCCCACAGACTTCAAAATTATTATTCATTATCTGTGTTAAACTGCTTAGTAGAATTGTTCTTGCCATGCTCAGCTTGAGAGAATAATATACTTTCATACTGTGTAAAACCTCTCTGCATAATAGTTGAAAGGAATTTTTTCTGGTAAGGAATATGAAGCATTTTGGGTTGATTGTCAGTGAAATGCAGAAAACACACATATTATAAGCATTTTCTTTTTAGGGGGCTGGAGTCAGGGGATTAAGCATCTATGAAATCAGTTGCATGCTTGGTGTCTCTACTATGCATCATTCATTGCCCCTGCTTCTTCTGTTTCATTAGGTTGCAGGATTTTTCACCTCATAGGTGGGATATTAGGCATTTCATCAGCAGTAGGGAAAAGATTTAGTATCTGCATTATGTTGAATTCATTCTTTAAATTGATTCAACTTACAATAATTTCAACATAGTGAAAATCAAAGTACTTTAAAATTCTCCTAAAACCTGCCATCGGGGGAGGGGGGCAGTGGAGGGGGCCGGGTAACAAAGGTAGAATGGGGAGAGGAAGAAAAAGTAAAATGTGAACATCCAAAGAAAATTTTCTGAACAATTTCTAAGTCAGAATCCAACAACGAAATCCATATTCTACATCAAGCAGTGGCATATCACTTTTCTTCAACTAAGTATTGGTGTTGAGCAGAAAAATTGACCAGGGATTCTTATTAGCAGGAACTGCCATTATTATTGTTTTTCTCTCCAGGGTTCATCTCAAAATGTAAGCTTCTGCTTGAAATAAAGAAATTAAGAAATCACATATGTGAGACTGAGACTACATAACATAAATAATCAAAATTCGTATCCTTATATAAGTTTTAGCTATACAGCAAAATACAGGAAAAACATTTCTACTTGGTAAAACATATAATTAAAGCATATTTAAATTTCAAGCACAATAACATTTTCATATCACTATATTTTTGGAAATATTAAAAATAAGTGAATAAATAATGGAAAATGAGTATATGCTTAAGATTTTGAATCTGCAATATATCCTAGTCAGGTAGCTAAACACCAAGCCATTAAAATTTATTCTTTATTAAAAAAATAATATTTTATGCCAACTTTTAATTGGCATCCATATTGTAAAAGACATATAGAATAGCTCCCTCTTTCGCATAATAGAGGAACGTTATGTTAGAAAGAAAGGCGCGACCTTTCTTTCTGGGTTACATTTTATAATGCATTCTAAAATACTATTTTCCAGCTGGATGGAATAATACCAGAGATATAGGGTGTTAAACTAAAGGGTGTTTAGAGAATTCTTTATTACCCCTCAGAAGATGAGAGAGCAGGCAGTTGGCAATTCCAGTCTTTTGATAATTCTGCTTTGTTCCATGGTATTACTTCATTAGACTTTCATTTTTTTACCCCACTGCTACCAACTTCTCCATTCTTTCAAAAGAAGAATCTCCAATATGTACGTGTCTTATCCTCAATTTTTGCAATAATTTACTACTAGTCCCTGACATGTATTAACTTCCTCTTATGGATGTGTCTTGGGATGACTTTATGATGTGTATCCCCTATCACCACTCTATGCCCAGAAGATGAATCCTGTGCCTTTAAGACTGGGTGCAAGAGGAAAAAGACTGAGCGAACTTTTCAAAACAATTTCTCAAGGACACACGCAGCTCTCTCTGGGCTCGGCGGCAGAGTGTGGAGGGCAGCGACCTTGCTCTTCAGACAGCTCTCAGCTCCCTTTCTCCAGAGAGAGAGAGTTTTCCTGAGACCTTTTTTGGGTTTCTTCCTCCTTCTTCTTTTTTGGGACTGTTCTACAACATCGGACCACACCAGGGGAGAACTCCTTTTCCAAGGCCTCCTGGAAGGGCCCCACCGACCCATCTCTGAGGAGGGAAGAGGCCACACCCAAAGAGGACTCTGAATTTTTCCAGGTTTCTCTCCACAGTGAGAGATTTTTTGTTTTGTTTTGTTTTGTTTTGTTTTGTTATCTAGTTTTGTTATCCTTTCTGTGTGTTTGTTTAATAAATAGTGTTTCTCTCTTTCACTTTCCTTTGAGGAATTTTTTTTCTTTCCCGAACCTAGGTTTGGGGGAGGGGTGGTGGTAATCTGCCTTCCCTCAGAGGATATTTCTCCTCTAATTTGGCCGACCCGGCACAGGATGCATTTGCTTAGTTTCTAGAAAATAGTTTTCATTTCTTTTAGTCTTCTACAGGGATAACAGTATTGCTTTTGTTCTTTAAACTATCTTGATTCAAGCTTCTCTTCTTTAAGCTCTTTTCTTACTAGTAAGTCATCAGTTTATGGAATAAAGGACAGTACAGAATGAATGCTTTGATTTGTTGGCGAGCAATGCAGTGAAACAAAGGATTACATTTCAAAGTCATGTTCATTTTAACATTTTTTTATGCAGTCTTTCACTAACTTTATATTTTTATAGCAATCAGTTGATCAAACTCCCCCAGGTTTTCTACTGCAACTTAAGGACTTTGAAAATCAGAGAGACAGGAGATGATTCTTCTCATCTGACTTTATGCACCTAAAACATAGGGAGCTTAGTGATATACTTTAAACTGTGCAAATCACTCTAGGTTTTCTATTTAATCTTCTGAGAAGAAAAAGGCTTCTGTGGAGAAGTGTCCTCCTGGACATTTATTTTGGGATTTTGGGATACCCATTCTAGAGGTATGCTTTTTCTCCACATGCTAAGAAGGGAATTTGGTATCTCTAGCTCAAAAGTAAATGTCTGACAGGGTATCTTAAAGAACTGAATTACTTGTCAAGTTATTAAGCTTTATTCCGGCAGTTTTCAATTCTTTGGCTTATTTCTTTTTAGGTTTTAGTTAAATTTTAGATAAGCTGTTTGTAGTTGCAGTTGATACATATGTGCTTCTAAGGGTTCTATATGTAACTTCTGAGACTAAAACTGGTTAAAAATGTCAGAATGTCTTCACTGACAGTTTGATTTTTAAAAGCCTGTTCAGAAGGAAAACAAATTGAATGACTGGTATATTTCTATTTTTGTTTTCAGTGAATTATTTAATCTGTCATTAGAAAAGTTATTTCTTAATTGATATCCAATTTTCTTTGGTTCCAATTGTAATTTTTTAATATGTTCTTTAGAAGCATGAAATACACAGGATAATATTGTGTGTAACTTGATAAGAGCATAGTCTGAGTGAAGGATGATTAGTGAAGATCCAGTTGTTTATCTGACACGTCTGAAAAGCACTTTCTGTGCACCCAGGTATTTGGTACCCTTGTAATCCTTGTACCAAGGGGATCAAAATGTTAAGCACAAGAATTTAGGTGATTGATATCAGTTTAACTGTAGATCTTCATTAATTTATCCTAGGTAGCCTTAATCATTTACTCTCAGTCTGGTCTTGGAACTCATTGCTTTTCTGCTATTTTTTGCAATAGTATGGCATGGTACAATTCTGTAAAATGTTTATTTTGCTTCCTATCTTTTCCTGTTTTTCCTAAAATTTCTGAAGCAGAAAGCTAGCCCCAGTCAGAATGGCCTTTTAATTAAAGAAAAAAAAAAAAATAGGATATATCTTTAAAGCAGCTTTCTTTCTAGCTTTGTGTTTCAGAACTGTGTCAAGAAAAACAAGGTCAAGTGGATGGTAATTAACAGAAGTAACAAATTGCTGAGTTATGGGAGACAGAGAGGTGGATGAAAAAAACAAGGGACCCAAAAAAGAATCCAAAATTTAAGGCTATTAACGACTACCATATAGACAGTTGACTACAGATCAGAATATGACTAAAATTACTAGACAATAAATAAACATTTGTGTGTGTATCTTGGTCAAGATGTTTCATTACTAGATATAATTAATTGAATTTTTCTTATGTGAGATTTCTATACCATGAGGATTCAGACTTACATATTATGCATCATTGTTTTTAGTGTGTGGCTTGCAGAGGATAATACTTCTCTTGTGTTTAAAAACTGGTCCATTTCTAGGGTATTTTTTAAAGGGAAGAAATATACAGTGAGATTTAAGAGAAATACTGAATGTGTGAGTATCAAATTAGGAATGAAAGACCCAGAATCAGCTCTTTAATCAACAAAGAAAGATGAATATTTTGAGATAAAAGTGATATCTTCTGAGTCAATGCCTGATCGGTAATATTAAAACTCATTATTCCACCAAGAGAGTACAAAGAACATGAATATCTAAGGTGTTTTACTTTATATGTCATAAATAATCTCAACAAGTCCTTGAGCAGTTTATTTATTTTTTTTTTCAGTCAGGATAGAGAAAACTTTCATCCATATCCATTTAAACGACAAGAAAGCAAGAACTCACTATGCTTGCTCAATAGTTTCACTGACTTCATGACTTCTGGTATAAGAAAGCTGAAAGACTCAACAAACTTAAGAGCTAAACTCTTTATTTAGTCAATTTGCCAGAGAAGACTAATTTATATCATGTCAAGAGGAAACAGAGTGGAAATGTAAGCAAAGGAATAGCAGGTAAAGATTTTAGATATTATGATATAGGCAAAAACCTGCCTGTAAATTAAAAGAGATTAAAGACTCAGATTGAGTTTTCCTTTTCTGTTATGAAAAAGTCTGTCTCTTTACATCTGAGCATAAAGTTGAGAAAACAAGAGCAGTTCTATATTATTTTACAACTGAAAATATGTATGTATATACACACAGAGTGAAAAACAAAGAAAAAAACCTGTTACTGTGACAAGAGTGCTTAGAAAATTGATAAGCCAGATTGCCTTTAAACTTCAAAAAATGTCTACTAAATTCATTCCTTAACAGCACACTTCATGACAGTGCTTAGTTATTGCACATTAAAAATCCGTATTGTGTTAAAATTTATTACATTGTCTTCAACAAAATCTCAACACGAAGTGTACAACGTGTCTCCAACACCTAAATTCTGAATTAGCTGTGTGCGTGCAACTCCATATCACTGATGCCACTGCTGGCTACAGTTTGTGGTGGTTGTGAGAACAAGGTGATCAGCCTTGAGAGCTGTTGACAGGATAAGTCACATTTGCATTGTTTTATCTTGTTTCTTCTACAGTTTTCCTCACTTATGCCTGCTGTTTTTATGCTATTTGCTGCTACAGTTCCCTCTTCCAGCCTCAGGCTGGAAATCATCTCCTCCTGATGCTGCTTTGAGCATGAAGGAGATCTTTCCAGTTATCCTGGTACACTTGGAAGTCCTGTGAGTTTGCAGATCCTTGTGCTTGTATTGTCCTCTGCAATTTTGTCTTACTTGGATGCCTCTTTCACACAACTTCTCTTTTTGCTTTTGGTGGTCACATCGTTCTCATACTTACGTAAATTGCTGAATTTTCTGACTCACAGTGTTATACCCTGACAATGCTACAAAATGCTTACATACTGTTCTTGCTTACTTGTTTCAGTGTGCTTATACTCAAATTAGAACTAATTGTATGATGAACAACACATTTATAATTTCTAGATGTCACAGTCCTCTGTTTTGGTTCCAAGTAGTTGTAATACACTGTCTCTGTGCCTGCTGTGGAAGACACAGGCTTCTCAAAACAAAACACCCTCTCCATTCTAGCTATCCAAGCTGCATAAATCTTTTCTGGCAAAGTGGTTTCAGCCAGTGTCTCTCGAAACAGGGTTGGTAGAAACTTGCAACTCCTGGCCTTCCATGTTTAGCAAGCACTAGTTTTACCTGCTTCCTCTTTGCAAAGATTATTTCTAGGATTTTGTCTAGACCATAGTGTAAATTTTAAAGAACAGACATACTGATCAGATGTGTACAGTTCAGATGTGCTGAGGTCTTTTGTGCCTTTTTTTTATTGTCACAAAATCTCAAATCTTGCTGGGTTGCTAAAATATATCATCTTTGTCTATGCTATTGGGAACTGCCTCCTGTTCCTACTAAATAAAAAGCTGATTATAACATAAGGGACACTTCAGCATGGAAAGCCAAGAAGATTAATGTCTGCACTGAAAAGTCTTGGCTAAGGAAAGGCAAGTGCTGAATGAAAGAGATGTGGCTGCTTGAAAAGAGAGAGAGATTTAAATGGAATGCAGAAGAACTGGAAGTACAAATTAACCATGATGGAATGGAATTCTACTCACAATTTTTCTTTTAGTTCTTTTGGCACACAAAATCCGTAAATTCTAATCAGAAAACCACGTTCTATAGGTTGTCTATGCACAGTAACTAGGTGCAAAGTGGTGATATCAGCTAAACTCTTTCCTTTGCAATTTAATAAAAAAAGAACATGGAATTCCATCCTATAAGTCATCAGTAGAACATTTTTTGTAACCAACTGAGTTTTGCCCAAATTATCCATTGCAACCAAATCAAGCATCTATCTTTTTTTATTTTCTATTATTTAATAAAGGACTGCAAAATTATTCTGATTTCTCCATACAGGTTGGAGAATTATTTTCCAAAACTATTCTAGTGTGGGTTGAAAGACATAGTATGGGTAAATCAATCTTTGGAATTCTTCACAAATTATGCATCTTAAGTGCTTGCAGTCAATGTTACATGTTTTTGTAATTGGTCTGATGACCAATTGCATCTAATTATTTCCACTTCTCTCTGTTCTGTCTCTTCTAGGTGGAAAGTAAATGATCAAAAGCGCATGAAAAATGCTATGTCCACAATAGAAAGTAATTTTGTACCATAGGACAGGCTTCCTACATCGAAATACCAAAGGTAAACTGCCTACATTGACAATATATGAAATATTTTATATACAATATGCCTTTTTTACTTCCTCCAGGTTAGATTTACTCAGTTTCACTGGGTAAATGTCCCCAACATCCTCCTGATGTGAAGATCTCCAAAAGGAGAAATCATTGGTTCAAACACTTAAACCTGCCCCAGCAGTGCAAGTGCACCTAAAGCTTATTTGAGACCAGAGCTCCTGTTGTGGTTAACCTCAAAAATAATCAAATACTTGTTAATGAATATCCCTTTCAAACGGAATCAATGCTCAAGGATAGCCAGATGATTCACTTTGAAACCTCATTACTGCTCTTAGCAAACACACTAATGTGGGTAAAGATATTTAACAGATGTCTGTTCTTTTATTTTAATAACTTTTGTCTATAAATGTAAGCTATTGCTTAGAAATTACTTAGAAATATAATAACAAACCGTGTTAAAAAAAAATTTAAAAGCCCAACCATTGCTTCACACATTATTTATAGGAATATTAATCTTAGTAACAAAGGGATGTAAAAGAAAAAAAAAATGTGCAATTGAAACAAATATGCACAAATAATCTGTTTTTTCAACTTTCCATCAGCCTCCTTTTAGGTATTACTATTTTTTTGTTTGGTTTCAGATTTTAATAAATGTAATGTTATTTCTTGTGATATACCAATACCTAATTTATACCAATAACTAATTTACTTTCTGCTAGTTTAAAGCAAGTTCACTTTTTTTTTTCCTTTTTTTTTTGTTTTGTTTTGGTTTTTTTTGTTTTCTGGTTTCTGTTAGCTTGGGAATGATTTGGGCTGTCTTAACATTCTTCCTTAAAATTGTCTGCTTTAACCTATGATGATTAGTACACATATCAGTCATTTAGTCAAACACTGTAACTATGCCCTGAAAGATTAAGTGAATTTCCATGGTAGAATACATTTATTTTCAACTAGAGACAGGTTTTATTGTGCTGAAGACACAGATGCATGTTTCATTATGCAGTTTCTCAATACTACTAATGAAATGACATTAGAAAGACATCAATTACTTAAATATAGTACAGAACATACAGAGTACATCTACAACAGAATTAATTTTGTCTCTCTTAAATTGCTTTTTGGATATGAATTAGCTTTTTGTATAAGTAACATTACAGTAGCATTATTACTGTGATAACCTATAAATTAATAAATCATGCTGCTGCACTGAATAAACCATTAAATGCAAATTTTTATTCAATAAAAATAGGGGAAAAGTTTTGTTTCCATAGCTTTCTAAAATATGAATATAAAAAATAATGTTTATTATAGTGACAAGGATAATGCAACTATTAAAGCTATAGATGCACTTGAAAAAATATTTAATATGGAAGCTTCCTGAAAGTATTGGTAAAATTCTTTACTGCATGAAGTTATGTTCTTTTCTTTGGTTCCTTTTGTTTATGAGTTTCTTCCTTTTTATGATTTTCTTTTCTCTGTTCTCTGTCCACAAGATTTATATTACTGAAATGACCTTCTAATATGTAATGTTATGTTTGTGAGGTACTTCAAGTTAAGGCTAGAAAAGATTGAGTTGCTAGTAATTTTAATGCCTGTGCAAATAATGCTGATTTAATCTAAACCCATGTGTATTTAGAAAAAATCCATTTTAGAAGAAAATAGACTTTAGAAATACTTATATCTAGGCTTCTTCCTGTGCTGAACTCTGTTATGTCTCTAGAATTCCTATTGTCCTTTCCATGCACTGCCACCATTAACTTGCTTCCTCTAGAAGTGAGGGGAAATCTACCAAATTGTTTCACTGAAAATTTGATTGTAGAGCACATGATCTCAAAGGGATGAAGCTGTTTCATGGGAAAACATGGTATTTCCTCTGGAAGAAAATAAGAATAAATAAATACACTCTTATGTCTTCCTCTGTGCAGTATAAGGCCATTTAAAGATTATCAAAATTAACCTTTATCAGTAATTCTGTAATAAATCCACTGAAGACTGTTTTGTTGGAGGGGGGTCGTTTGGCGTTTTTTTATCAGCTCTTCTGCTAATGACACTGAGGAATCATTCTTCCATTGGTTTTTGTCAGTTTCATGCAAGGTTTAACCTTGTTTAGCCTTACTTCTGTGTCGTATTTTGTGGTATCAGCCCCGCTGCTTCTGCCTGCCGGAATGTACAGTCGTAGGTGTAAAACCATCTTGACACTGTTAGGGAAATGTGTCCCACCTAACTGAAGCCACGTAAAATTTTGACAGTCAGTTTAAACTCTCATCATAGTCATTGCAGAAAGAGAGAAAGAACAAAGCATCTATAACTCAGACTGTTTAGTAATATATATCTCTGAGGGAAGACAGGAGTCAGCCTTTGGAATAACCTGCTCTGCAGACTATCAAGGGAATCAAGATGATCATATTAGATAAAATTCCTAGCTTTTAGGATTAAAGTAAATGAGTTGGAATTGACTCTTTATTCCAAAGCAATAATAACGTTCTCTGTTTCTTGCCCTAATTCTTCCTAGGCCTTTTAATTATTTATTGTTTTCCTTCTTAATCTCTCTCTGCCCTTTTGCTGTCTCAGTCTCTCCCCTTCATCAGTTTTCTCCATTCTCACCGTTCAAACAGGTGATTTAAAAATGCTGGTTTTTCTTTCCAGCAAAATTTCTTCCTTCTCTGTCCCTTGAAAAGTTTCCCAACTGCTGTAACAACAAGTTTAGTTCTTCCTTGCAATTTCACAATATGAAACAATTTTGATAATCTGTTTGTTGCAATTCTATAATTCTTCCTACTATAATGCATTTAGTTCTTCATTACACTGATATTGAATCTGAAAAACATTATGCATTTCTGGTCTCAGGAGTTCTTCAATTTGACTTAGTGACCTGAATACAATTTTAATATATTGAAGATAAGCAAGCAAAAACTATGTGTTTGTTGAATGGCATTTTCCCTGCAATATTTTAAGAATAAATGGTGGCTTAAATGTGTTGACAGCAGCTAATCTTGGAGGATGAAGTATCCATCCCTAATAAGCTCTTTACTCATGTTAAAGGAGAGTGAATGACAGGCAGTGCAAGATCATATCTAAAAAGCAAAATACATTGCAGTACATAATAATGCACATAACAGGTCTGCTCACTTATGAGCTGTGGATAAATGCAAGAAATCACTACAATAATATGCCTGAAGACAGAACACTTACTCTCGTTGTGTGGGTGAGTGTGCTGTAGAGATCAATTAGATCACGTAACTCCTGCAGACAGTAAGAATAGCAGTAATAAAACCTAAAGCAAAGAACATATTGCACAGTGTGCTGACAAGGTCAAATTGATCGTAATGATGTGTGGTGGCAGCACTGCAATAAGGTTGTCTTATACTGTATGCATCTGATACTGGCTTTCATTACCAATATCCTGGAGTACAGTCAGAAGCTTACTAAAATGATAGTGATTACCCAAAGGGCAAAAGCAAATAAGACAGGCATTTCAGTTCTTGTGCACCCTGTAAACTGCATGAAGGCAGAAAAAATTATACCTCATGGTAGATCTACAATGCTTGCTACCACTGGGATCAATTTGAGTTCATACTGCCTTTTGCTCATTTTTAAGCTTTAAAGCATGTGTATGCTTAGTGCGTTTATTAAGACAGACTGTCAGAGACCATGATACCTCTCTTCAGTACAAGTCTACAAGTATGTACTCTAAATCAGCCTGTAAGACATATCATAAACAAGATGTACTGTCGTTCTAGAAGCTTCAAGTTAATACTGGGTGGGCACTTAGAAACTTGGGGTTGGGCCTGGTTTGAATAAACCCCAAATATTTGGATGAGTGTCTACTATTTCTGCACAACATCATCTTCGTAACTTTTTAAAAACCAAACAAAACCAACCCAAAACTAATCCTGTGCTTTAGATGTGGTAAAATACCTTCTACCATTCCCTGAAATTCTTCTTCCCTTAAAAAAGAAGTAATTTAAACACCAGTAGCTTTAGTCTCTACTGAATAAGACATGCTCATAGACAGAAAGGTTAATGAAAAACAGAGTGTCCTTTGGAATGATATATCAAGCATTTCAAAGAAATGCATCTGGGAAGTTACTTCTGGTCTTATCTGATGTCCTCACAGCTCAAGCAAAATGTGAGTAGCTGAATAAAATTAACCAGAGAATTTTTCCATGAGGTATTTCTCTGGCTCATTTAAGCATTTAGGCAAACAGTAGGTTTTGTAATGTGGTCATGTACAATGTTCCTGTCCACAGAAAAAAAATACATAAATAAAAAATTAACCCTGAAAATATTGAGGTGATATTCAAAACAGAGGTGAACAGTCAGAAAACGGGAATTTGTGAACTTGACTGCTCTTGACTTTCCTCCTCATTACAACGTTAAAATGAACAGCTGCTCTTTCCCTAATGCATGACATTTTCTTGATGTCATGATTCTTCTCTTTTGTGGTGTTAACTATTCAAGGAATCAAGGCTGGCATAACAGGCCTTCAAACAACTATGTTAGTCAGGTCTGCCCACATACTCTAGATCTTTGTGTTTGTGCACATGACACTATTTTGAATGTTTTTCTGATTTCTCTGACGCAGCTGAGAGGATTTTTGTGGCTTTGACTTCTTGTACAGCTGTGTCATGTCGGGGGAAAGACACCTGTGAGGAAAAGGCTGGGTGTTGACTATGATTCAGACATGGTGGAGGTGGGTAGGAACAAAAAGGAAACACTGCCCCTGACATTTGAATTACCCAGTTGAGTCACCTCAGGTATTCAGTTATTCCAGAAGGAAATTCATAAAATCAAGGAATGGCTTGAGTTGGAAGGCACCACCTTAAAAATCATTTAGTTCCAACTCCTCAGCCATTTAAACAGGTTGCTGAAATACCCATCCAGCCTGGCCCTGAACACTTCCAGGGATAGGACATCCACAACTTCCTTAGACAACCTGTTCCCCTGCCTCACCAGCCTCACAGTAAAGAATTTCCTCTTCATATTTAATCCAGATATTACTCTCTTTCAGTTTAAAGCCGTCAGCTGTTCTCCTGCCACTTCATTCCCTTGTAAAAAGTCTGTCTGTGGCTTTCTTGCAGTCTGGCTTCTGTGGGTTTCAAGCACTAATTTAATATTTTAAATTAGTAATCAGATGGATCAGATGCATGATTCATATAGACTATAGGGTTCTGGAGAGCTGGTCTTTAAACCATGGCAAGCATATGCCAGTTCTCTCTACTCAATGATGGCCCCATTTCCACCCTCAACAACCTCTTACTATTCAGCACTGCTGGCTGTAGCTGTAATGCCCTCTCCTACTATCATACTCCTAGTTCCTTGTTCCTGTCAATCTCTTGTCCCTCGCTTCCTTCAAAAACTTATTTTATAAACGTGTGGGCCCTCTCTTCTGTCATTGTTCAACTGAAGAATTATATTCTGTGTGGAGAATCATTGCTGGGTATACACATTCAGGAAAATGATCTCATTGTCGTTATGTTACATGTTCTGCCTTAAACAAGCTTGAGGTGCTTTCAGAATACTGATTAAGTTTTTTATTTACATTATACTCTTTTTCCTCCCAAAGGCTGGATTTCTCACAGGACTTCTTGGTAAACAAAAACATAATCTTAGAAAATACCACAGTGACTTGTCCTTGTAAATAACTGCCTAAAAATTTACTTTCACACTTGCAAATGTTAAGAGAAGTTGACGTAAGTTAATAACCCTTCTGAAAAAGTATCCAAAGTCATAAGCACCTAGAAACATCTTTTAAAAAAATCTTAGCATCAATTTTTCAATTTCTTTTTAACCTATGCATGAGTTTTGTAAAAAAATTATACATACTGCACTTCAGTTACTAAGCATAATATTTTCTTTTTCCCTAGGTTTTCTTTTTAAAAGAAGAAAAACCATTTTCTTAACATGTGCCTTTTATTATTTCCTTCTTTTTCAGATTAACTGTAAGCAGCCAAAGTCATTACTTACACAGATATAACATTTTGGAAATTTACTAATATCAGTTTATTATCAACATAATACTATCCTAACACCTTCTCTTACACACATTATGCATCTTTGATCAGACAAAGAGCCTAAAGATTTGTCTGTGCCTCAGTTACTCCATTCGCTCTCCTTGTAACAGCAGGTATGATTATGACTAATGCACCCTGCATCAAGATGACTTCCCTAATATGCTGAGATTAAAAAAGAAAAACAAAAACACATTCATTATGTTGCAGCTCCGATTTTTTGTGCTGAATAGGAAAACATATACATGTAAGCAGTATTACAATGATTGTAATTACTTCTGCAGTAAGAAATGCATTACAATTTACTGTTCTTTATCAGCTGGAAAACCCTTCCTTCTGAAACATTGCATGTGCTTTCATGAAGAACAGAACAAGAGAGACTCCTGCTGGTTCAAACTCTACAGAAATTAACACTTTAAAAATAACTTTCTTTTTTCTATTCTTTATGTACTTACATTACTTATTTCTTCTGTATTAATACCAAAAGGCTCTGAAGCTGAGTGAATGCACTAGCCATGCTCCTGCAGCTCAGAAGAGCTGATTATTCGATTTCTTTTTAATTTCTGAGACAAACAAGTAGAGGGAAGAAGGGCAGAAATTAAGGATACATACAATCACATAAACTATCACATAGTAGTTTATGTGGTTTTAATATGTCTGTAGAAAACTATGAAGCTATTTATTCAATATGTGCTGCTCTTAGTGGAGAAATTTATTGTTTGGTGTGTTTATGTATGTATATACCTCTCAGGCAAAAGTAAACTAAAACTATCAAGAAGTGCACAGTTCACAAAATTGTTTCATTCAGCTTAGTTCTATTCTCAGGCAAAATTTTAAATTATTGTGACAAAGTATTAGGAGTAACAACGACTTTATCACATACTGTTTTCCTCACAGGATGTTTGCTTCATTCTGTGCACGGGAGGATGGTCACTGCTCACAGGAGGACACAACTGTGACTGAGTATTCCCTCAGCCTCCTCCTGCAATATGTCCCTACATACGACACAAACCCGTACTGGAAGGAAGCTTCCACTTTAACTCTTTTTGTAGTGCTCTGTATCTGAGGGCTAAATCTTTAAGAGGATTTAGGGGCTGGAGAAACAAAAGTATTTAGTATCCAAGTCCCAGTTAATATAGTGAGAACTATACACTGTGCAGAAATACTGGTGTGTCTTTGAGGACTACAGCTCAGGAGTGTGAGTGTCCACTGGCATAGCCTATACTGCACCACAGGGACAGCACAAAGACACCTATGGAAGCCCCAAATCCAGACTGGTATTTTGAAATAAAGGAGCAAACTCCCATGCAAAGATAGTAGCTGTGCTCCACAAAATATTGAAAATGACAGTCCACCTGAGCCACCTCAGAAGGATAAATGACTTCAGCAACTCTTGCTTTTGGAGGCAGTAACTGTTTCTGTCCCTTGCTGTTTTATGTACTCTACAAGGAGATATTCTAATTACAAAATTAATATTGTCAAGGTATTAATTTTTCCAGTTGCCCTTCAACCCTAGTGGCACCAATCTTCACTGCTAATAATTTTTTGGGATGCCTCAGTATCCGCATCAAATTATGGTGTTTTGTCAATAATGAACAGACCTTTCCCGATCTCAGCAACCACTGGAATTTAATATTAAGGATTTTCCCTATTATGTCAGCTAGGCTTAAAAGTGAGTTTTCTCAGAGATGGTTAACCTTACAGAAAATATAAATGGAAGAAGAGTAACATTTTCTTTTATTGAATAAATCAGCAGCTATGTACTCTTCTGGGAAATGGAGCATTCTCATTAAAAACCCTTCTCTTTAGGGGGACTTGAATGCACATATTCAGAGCCCTCTTAGCTCTCACTGATTTCAGATTACAGTTGTCAAGATGAGACATTTCTGAAAATAAATTTTATGTACTTCATCTTGAAAAATGTGCCTGTACTACATTAAAGCAAAGGGAGAAACGTCAGTGATTTTCTCAGTATCACAGCACATATTTATAAAAGGTTTTACCATAGAATCCTTTTTACAGAATTTTTCCAAAACTTTCATAAGTCTGAGTCATCTTCTCTCCCGTTCTCCCTCTCTCTCTCTCTCCCCTTTATCTTTGATGTCTTTCCTACCTTCTTCTAGGAATAGTAAAGGACTTCTCTAACACTTCAAGGTAAATGCAAGAAGGCAGCTGTCAAAAAGGAAAGACGATATAACACCATGCAATTAGAGTTGGCACTGAAGTGCTCAGGAACATCCAACTGCAAATGGCAAGGTGCAATCACGAGAGATGCTGCTGTCAGGTGAGGAAAGGCTCAGGCAGTCTCTGAGGTCACGGCTTTAGCTCAGCACTAAATCAGCGTAGATATATCCCGGCTGGGAGATCTGAGAGCACCGCCAGGCTCCTCTGCCGGGGGCTGACAGCGCCTGCCTCCTGTGAGGATGTGCCTGCCACATCAGGCCCTTCCTGGAGAGGAAGCTGCAAGTCAATAAAGAACCTCCACCAAAGGTGGTCCAGCTCCCCAGAGGGACAGCTGTCCTCAGCAGTGCACCACACGCAGCCCAGCTGAAGCTAACCTAATCTGCTCTGCCGTCGTGGATGGGAACAAAGCAGGGGGGGATAAATAGGAATAGCCCACCACAAGGTGAGCATGCTCAGACACAGTCTGCGCTGGGGGAATAAGCTTGGCCCCTCCTGCAGCTCATTCATCTGAACTGACAGAAGGCCAATTTTGTTTCAAGGTGCTGCTGATGATTGCATTTTAATCTGTATCTGTGAACCAGATACAGAATATAGTTTTGCTTTTTGTGTACAACTGCATGACAACTTGCTACAATGTATGCTTTCTGAATAATTATTGGCTGTTCTATTCTTCAATATCATCAACTTTTTGAGCAATCAGTTAAAGTGCTAACTCACACTGCATCTGTGGTCTAGACTAATTTTCAGCTACTCGATACCAGTAAATTATTTAAAGCACTACGGAGCACTAGTGCTTTCTTACTGCTTGACAATTTGCAATACAGGAGCCAAGGATTTAGTAAGGCTGGGAACTTCCACAGTAAAAACAAAGGATTGCAAGCATTTTCCTCTGAAGTCTGAAACAGCGGGGTGTAAGGGTACTTGCAGTAGACAGCTGTCACCTGTTCAAGTACATTAATGTTGCCTTGCCCTGGTGACACTGGAGGTGTATATAGGTTCAGAGAACTCATGTTTTTATTTAGGTTTTTGATAGTGTGCTATTTAGAGCTTCAGCTTAGCCTTCAAAGCAGAGATGAAGTTAAATGTATTTTACCACCTAAAGAGTTAGATGGGACATTGATGTATTAAGTTGAAAAGGCAGATTCAGGCTGGAAGACAAATTCGTGCTAGGAAGTCAGGGGCAGGGACAGAATAGTGACAGGACAGAAACTCTCTTTGGTTCCTTTCACATCATTAGAATAGGACTTGAAGGGAGATTTCAGGTATAGGTTTTTCATTCTTCATTTCACAGAGGCAGTTGAATCTCTTCAATACTATGATGGAAAGGTTTTAGTGATATCAGTATTGCCATAGCTACTTCAGATTTTGCAGAAGTAAACTGATACTCTATGAGGATGTAGCAAGGAGCAGGCTTGACTTTTCTGAGAGATGTTAATTAAGAGCTAAGCAGAATTTACCTGTAAGTAAAAAATCATTAATCTTAAAGTTTCAAAATCTCTGCTTACCTTTACCCAATCCACTAAATTTTCTGCAGCTGGGCAATGTAAGAAGGTTCATTAAATAAAAAAAAATAAAAAAAAAAATAGTTTGTATTTCACAAAATTAAGCTGATTTGCAAAGTTCATTAATATTGTATTATTTATAAATTTATCACCACAGTTACAAACAGATAGTCTTGTAATGCTTTTTTACTTTTGCATGGTTGAGATAACAGCAAAAACTATTATCAGATGCTAAAGTTATCTAAATGTAAATATAAAGCAGAGCTAGGTCTGTTATATAAATGGGTACTATTGTTTGCCATCCGAAAACTTTTAAGAGTATGCCCAAAAGCATAAATATTTTTCTGTTGCTGCTGTTAGGCCTGATCTTAAAGTTGTTAATCAGAACAAACAGATCCTTTTCTCTACTCAGGCTGGATGTAGCCAGTATGGAGTATGATGATGCATGTGTTTATTAATCTTTGCCTTCCTCTGCATTACCACTTTGGACTCATTAAAAGTAGCAATCTGGCTTTTAAGTGGAGCTGTGAAAGTTAGATAATAAATGTTATTGCCAAAGAAAATACAATGACGTATTTATTTCTGTGTTTGACCCAGAGGGATTGGCATCAGTTTTCAAGTGAATGTTTTTTAAATAAGTTATAGCATCCCTTAGGTCACCATAAATTTAACACTCCCTTGTTTCTGATGAGAATATGCTAATTGCAGATTTTTTTGCTGATGAACACCATATTGCATAATAAATATATGGAAGTGTCAGCAGAGCATCCTTTCTTTTCAGCATATTTGCATGCAGAGGACATTCCCTAAACATACTCTTTAAACTTTATTAAGAAAGAAAAAATACAAGTTGGTTCTAGATGAAATTATTTTAGAATTATTTTGATTTACAATTTCTGAACAAAAAAATTTCTAAATAATATTTTTAATGCAGATTAATAACATATAATTAGTAAAAAAATTAGATTCTCCTGCCTCAGATAATAACATATTTGTCCAAAAATAGTATGATTGACATGGTAAGGGCAACTTTTAGGGAACGGTGCTACTAAAGATGACTGAGTGATATAATCTAATCCAAATGTATTTTGCTTCAGTCATGGTCTTCAAATATTTTTATGCTGAAGCAAATGTTCCAACTATATAAAGATTTAAAAAATTATTTTAAATCGTTTGTTCTCATACTGATCACCAAAATGCTGCATATTTCATTCAAGTATGGAAATCTTAGTGATATTGATGTGGTTTATATTTAGAAGAGACTGTATTACCTCCTGCAGCTGCGTATTCACAACTTATCTTCTCAAATAAATCTGTGGTTATGTTTTCTATTACATTTGAAACACAACATTAGGGATTCTGGAAGCATTACGAGAAGATGAAATTTGTGATAGAAATATGTGTATTAAACTCAGACTTCACAAAAGCAGAAATAGGCTCGAAGTTGGATTTTGAAGAGTCATCAGAAACTAAATACTAGGTTTCAGTATGTGAGCACAAGAGCACAAAAATCAAAAATAATAGTTCTGGTTTCAGAGCGATTGTTTCCCATTTTAAACTTAAATTTTGTTTGAGAGAAAAGGAGAGAGAAAAAAATACTCTTTTTGTATGAGGGAAAAAAAAAGAAAAAATCACAAACACAAAACCCAGATGCTCTTACTATTTACTTGCACGATTTGTACAGTGCAACTTTTAAAACCAGGAGATTAAAAAAAAGCAAAATAGAAAGAGGAAAGAAGTATTGTTTTTTGCTGCTTATTACACTGTATTGTGTGCACAGTTTTTAAAAAGGCTGCTTGCATCCTGATTCAGGTGAAATGCTGTTTGATAAATGAGTTTAATACACAGATGTTTACCTCAGAGAAAATTCTGCCTATATTTCAGAGAGGCTTTTGTGCATAAAATCTGTTTATCACGTTTTCTAATGAGAATGTGGTCAGCATTTGTACCATGGAAAAAGCTAAAACATTTCCCATTTGTCTTTACAACAAATTATTTATTAATTACAGGATCTAAAATAAATTTGTCTAAAGACTTCATGCATTGAAAAATACCATGACACTTTTATTTATAGATTGTTTCAGGAAACTGATGTACATATGTATGCAGATGACAGCACCTTCCTGGCCACCAACATACTAATCCATCTCTCATTTCACAGGAAACCTGAGTAAGCGGAGGTTTGTTTGTTTCGTGAGGGCTTAGTTTGGTTTGTATTGTTTTAATTTTAGTTATCTTTTTTTAATAATATTAGGCCAAATTAGTTCCGAGAAAGAACTTTTTACTACAGAGAAGCTACCTTTTTCTATTGTGCATGCTATCATTTCAAGGGATGCTCTGATGACATTGACATCTGAGAGCGATTGAATGAATGAGCAGACTTGGAATTTGCCCAAATCATGTTTTTCCAGAATTACCCATCACATCCAATACTAGTGCCATCCATTACTCTCTACTTTGTTGCATCTTCACATCACAGTTTGCAACAGAAACATGTTCCACAGAATCTGCATTTTGTGGTTTTCCTTTGCAAAAGACATTATTGCTTTATACAGTTCCTGATCATATATACTTAGTGTAAAGTCCATCAGGACTTACTCCATGTTTTTCAGTTTTTCTGCAGTAATTCTGCAGTCATGGCTATGAAAAAAAAAAA
>VZRO01005539.1:177831-284777 GCA_013397915.1 Daphoenositta chrysoptera | reverse complement strand
AAAAAAAAAAAAAAAAAAAGTTATTTTACCAGTAATTCTTATATAAAAATGAACAAGCATATTGGTATAAAATCAGGATATTAACATGCATGCCTTTATTCAAGATAATATGTGAGAGGCATTGTTTTTGAAATTAATGGTAATGGGACTACAGAATTAGAGATCATTAAAAAAAAAACCTCCTGGACATGGTATTTCTTGATATACTTAAAACTTATAAAACATTAAAAAATACATTTTTAAAATATAGATGACCTAGTGTACTTATTTTTAGGAACTCAGTGATTTAATATTTTAATAGCTATTGAATTCCATGCATTTCCAATCAATACCATGTTCAATATTTCTTCAATAATGAAAATTTTGCTTTAATTTTCCATATTTTAACAATTTGATTGATGTAAGACTGACTGTCATCTAAATAGTAATGGTGTGTAACATTGTAAAGTAAAGCTTTATTGAAAGCTTTATTGAAAGACTGAATCATGGTGGGATTCTTGGGGTGCCATGGTGCGATTCTTGGGGTGTCCTGTGCAGGGCCAGAAGTTGGACTTGATGATCCTGAAGGTTCCCTTCCAACTCTGCATGTTCTCTGACTATATGAAGCTGTGGGAAAGACAAGGCACAATATGCCCCCACAGTGACTGGCTCAATCCCCAAGAGCAAACAGAGGGTCACAAGCAATGCCACGGTTCTGCTGGAATGCCTGGGATGATGAGTCTGGGTCATCTGGCAGCAACAGTCCATGGCACAAAAGGGATGTGGAGGTGAGTAAGAGTCACACCAGCCCTTGGCTCCACTGGTGGCTCAGCTATTTGATACAGGCATGACCTTTATGGATAAGGTGGGCTGTATCCTGCCTACACTGATGACATCTGCCAAAGGGCAGGGTGCCAAGAATGACTACAAGCTGGGAGGAGAATAGATTGAAAGCAGCCCTGCAGAGAAGGACTTGGAGGTCTTGGTGAATGAAAAATTTTACATGAGCCTTCAATGTGCACTTGCAGCCCAGGAAGACAATCATCTCCTGGGCAGCATAAAAGGAAGTGTGAGCCGCAGGTCAAGGGCAGTGGTTCTTCCCATCTACTCCCCTCTTGTGAGATAACACCTGGAGAACTGCTTCCAGCTCTGGGGGCAACAACATACGAAGAGCAAGAACCTGCTGGAGCAAGTCCACAAAAACAATCAGAAGAATGGGGCACCTCTCCAACGCAGACAGGCTGAGAGTTGGGATTGGTCAGAATACAGAAGAGAAGACTCTGGTGAGAGCTTCTGGTAGCTTTCAAGTGCCTAAAGAGGCCCTGCCAGAGAGCTGGGCAGCAACTTTTCACAAGGTCGTGTAGTGATAGGATAAGGGTGGTGAGGCAGTGGAAAAGGTTGCCTAGAGAAGTTGTGGGATGGCTCATCATTGGAAGTGTTCAAGGCCTGGCTGGATGAGGCTTTGAGTATCCTGGTCTAGTGGAAGGTGTTCCCTTCAGTGGCAGGGAGGTTGGAACTAAATGGTCTTTAAGGTCCTTTTCAAACCTCTATTATTCTATGATCAATTCAATAACCTTGCATATGTGAAAATCCTTGATTTTAATTTTGTAGAAATGTTTAACAGCGACTAATTGGTAGTTCATTATGTAAGACAAACTTCAAGAAGGAAAAAATAGTCAGGTATCAACACTGGAGAATTAATCTAACTAATTTTCTGATAACTGAAAATTGGTATGCTCAATTCAGAAACTATGAATCCACAATACTGTAGAAAATCATAAATATAATTATACTTAAAAGTTCTCCTGTTTACAATCAGGATTGCAAGTTGTTTGTTCTCCTGTGCTATGTTTAATAGCTTGATTCTGTAAATGCAGAATTCAGTAGTTCCACTGAATGTAATGAAAATGTAAATATAAGTTACTTGCCTCAATATATGATCACTGAACTGGTTCTGAACATCTCAATTTTCAGGGTAGAGTGTGTTCACTTAGGTATGTGATATATTCTGTTAGGAGACATGCTACTAAATCTCTGTGAATCCCCTTGAAAATTGAGATATGGAAGAAAAGGTATTTAAAGCTTTTATTCATAATACTACCATAGTTATTATGATGAATAAATGGCTTAAGCTATTTGACCTTTCCTATGAATAGAGGTAAAGCTATTTTGTTCCTTAGCTAGACAAGAAAAATTACTTGTTTGTTTCAGGCTTTTTAAAGAATAATTTATTAAGTTTAACATGAATATGTCTTCGCATAGTGTAAATGATTCAGTACTAAAAATACTTCTTTTATGTGTTTTGGATTCATACAGGGCTCACAATTTGCCATATTTTGAGTTAGTTCACCATTTTTCATTATAAATCTAGAAACTTTGAAGACAAAGACTAAGGTAATGGCAAACCAATAGACTTCTGAAGATATGAGAAAACATTCCTGGGGACTTCTCTACTTTAAAAAAATATTAGTCTGTGACATCTGAGAAATTAATAATTAGCTTTGAGGAACTGGGGGAGAGGGGGTTATATCTTTTTTTTAATATTTGAAATTGAGCTCTTCCAGGGTTGTCTACCAAATAGCTTAGTTCAACTCAGAAAATATTCTGCTGGACATTATTTTATCATATTGCATCAAGTTCCTTTTTCTGATATCAAATTAATTTATTCTGAAACATCTCAATAATATTGGTTTTATAGCAGCTGATGCATTTTTCTGGCATAAATACTACCTAGCTTTAAACACTGTTGGTGACTCATATGTTTTTGATATTGAGCCACAAGCCTCAATAGAAATGAGGCTAGTACCTTTTCTTCATGCGGGTCTGGTAAACTGTAGATTTCTTCAGCAATATTTTCCATCTCTGCCATTTCTTCTACTACAACTTGCCTGATATTGTCAATCTCCTTATACCTACAACAGCTCTTTGGAATTTCTTAACATCACCATCTGCACGAAAGAAAATTGCAACTATCCTCAAAGGCTTAGAAAATATAAATGTTGTAGTCACATTTTCAGATATATTGACTGAATTTTAACTTTTATTCATTATTTTATTTTTATTATTTCCCTTTGCTTAACACAGTCCTATTGCTGTTGCTTCAGAAATCTCATCTTTGGTTTACACTCTCAGATCACACTTCTTTCTCATTCACTTGTGTCTTTATTCCCTTCCCTTGAATATTTATTTATTTATATATTTATTTATTCCCTTGAAATATCCTACATATTTTTATCTTTTTCTAGAATATCGTAGGTCAAATTAAACTTACTTTAGAAGTATTATCTTTCCTCAAACAGAAATACATTGGCCTTTGGTGAGTCACTGAGATACAGGTTCCCAGATTGTAATTGTATTATTTATTTTATATTAACTTTACCACTAGGTTTCTTTCCAAATCCAAAACAAAAATTCCATGGCAATAAGTCTTGATGAAGATGCACAGTAAGGTAGTGCTTCTTCATACCATTTTCCCTTGCATTTTTAAGAGTTCAGCTCTGTAAGGAAATTGTTTTAGCTGAGTTCGTCTCTTGACACTACTGTTTTAGTCAATACTCAGACTACGAGAATGTTTAGAATATTAGAAAATACTGCTAAAACATGGATTTTGAACTCAATAACATGAATATTCAATACAGAACTGCAATCCCAAGAGTTTACTTACTAGTTTAGTCAGTGAGTTCCAGACTTGCATAACTGAAAAAATTCATTTAACTCTTAGTTATTTATTTTCCCTGGATAAAAAAACTGTAGTAGACTTGTCAACATAGGAAACAAGTGCAATCCATGTGTTATTGACTGTGTTATATTCATTTGTTGAGAAAAAACCTGTTCTCATCACAACTTCCCTATATATTTTATATACATTGATATTTGAGAACATAGAAGGGAATATTTGATTTATGATTTTCTGGTATATTTTGCTCCTGAACTCCATTACAAGTAAATTGAAAATGTAAGAAACAGAATCTAAATCTCTAACTATTGCAAAACAGTCACCACAGGAAGCTGGTCAGCCACTAGGTTAGAGGGAGATTTTCATATTTACAAAGCCAAAGAAACTCAAAGTTGTTTTTTTTTTCTTGAAAAGCAGCTACAAAAGAGTAGAATTTATTTTGGACAATAATTTATTTTGGACAAGGCCTTCGAGATCAGGGCTACAATGTGCTGCATGTTTTTATATTTTCAGACGACTGTGGGATCTTTAAAAATCATGTACTTAGAGTGTCATTGGGGACAACATAAAATTTGGTTGGATAAATTGAATGTGTTTATGCAGTTCTGTTTTCAGACCCATCACTGATTAAAAATACACATTTATCTCTAAGAGATATTTCTTTTGCTGCTTTTTAGTATTAATAAATTAATTATTACTTTATCATGTATATCTTTTTCAGATACTGAAAATAAGTAGCCACATGAAGACATGAATCACTTGTCACAAAAATAATCCTCTAAAAGATAAAATGTTAAAAAGAAGCTTTGAAAAGTATATGTATGAGGAGATACAAATGAAAAAAATATATTTTCCTGTGTAACTTACTCTGTTCAGTTTTGAAACACTGTAGAAAGTTTTCTACACAGTTGGCAAGCTATTCACATTCCAAAAGTGACTGCATTTTTTAAGGGAAAGACACCTTCAGGTAGTTACTGTGCTAAACAAATCTGTCAGTAAGGCTCTTATTTCTTTATTAATTCGAATTCTATTATGTCAAAAAGAAAGACTGTAATGTTCCAGAAAACTTTTTGTGACAGAAAATTGACTATAGTACAAAACATGTATTTCAGGACTTAAAGAGATTTATTTTCATATGAGTTGAGGAATTACGTGTTACATATAGTTGTTTCACCAGTTCATGTCCCATGAACACATGGTAGGTTGAGGTTATGTCTGCTATTTTTAAGAACAAAGAATCATTTGCATGTGCAAAAACATTAACAGTAAAGAGAGAAAATTAACACAAGAAATTTATAACTTGGCAGCAAACTTAAATGCCTTGATTACTATGATTCATGGTGGTATGAGAAATATTCCAATCACCACAATTCAAAGCCAGAGATATTGTATAAGAGTTTTTACAACATGGATTAATTTTAACTTGTCTTTGACAGCACAAAGTGCTTTCAGTATATTCCTGGACACTTTCCATGGGCTCATTTCTGTTGGGTTTGCTTTTCAGCAAACTTTTGCTTTTCGGATTCTATCCTACTTTGACCTACCCACTGAGATGAAGACCTTGTCTATTCCTCTCTTGTACTCTGACCACCCTCACCCATCATAGGTGTCCACGTGCCATTTTCATGTATATCTTTCATACATGCTTCAATGCCAATACTATAGTCTCCCTAAAATAATAATAATAAAAAAATATTGGAGAAATGAGAAAAAGAAGAAAAGCATCCTATAATTTACACTACTGTGATCAAACTTCCACTACCTGCACCATTCAGTGGAACAGCTTTGATAATCCAACTGAAATAATAATTATTTATCTGAAAAGACCTGATCTGAATTCTTTTACTAAAAGGCAAATCTTCAAATATTTTTAAATGACCAACTAAATAATTACTAAATAAACAAGACTCTTTCACATGACCATTACTTCAGCCACCAGAAAATACCTAAAATATAGTCTGCCTTACTTTAACTTTCCAAAAAACTAACTTAATATTCATTATCTTTATTGTTTTGCTTTTAAAATCCTGAGCCACTTGATTCATCATAAAATAAATTTTTGAAGCACAGAGAGGAAACAAAGTAGGCAAGCACTTTATTTAACACTGGATAATTTTTTTAAGAAAGTTTTATCTTGCTTGTTAAAGTAAGATGAGAAGTTTTCTATTAACTAGGCTGGGAAGCCTTAGGGGCCACTGAAAGCTTTTTAATTGCATATTTAATTAGAAATGTGCTAGAGAGCTGGTGTTCAGCTTTTCTGAAGCTCATGGCTCCTGACAAAATGTCTGCTTTTAAACCATTTTGTCTCTTGAAATGTTTTCTAAAAAGTGGGTTAAAGAGAAGAAGCTTTAATTTTGCCTATTTTCACTTCAAAGGGATTTTACTGTTTTATCAATCCTACTGTAAAACCAAGGTGAAATGACACCTTCAAAGGTAAGCATTTTCAGGTAAAATAAATCTCCTAAAAGAGCAAACTTTAAAGACTCGAACAATTTGTTTCTCTGCCTATCCCACCAGAATGATGGAAGATGAAAGAAGGAAAGCAGTGGAGGATTATGTCTGGCTAATACAGGCAGAGTTTGCAGAAGAAAATCACCAGCCACTTCATCCAGTGGCCAGTGTCTGGAGGTGAAGCAAAAATAAATTCGTATGTCATTAGGTCCATACGTCATGATAGTCCATGTGTTCGATGACAGAACACAGCAAATATATTTGAAGGGTAGGAAATAAAGTTTGTTGGAAATAACTTGATTTGAGGAAATAGACTTGAATATCACCCAAGACTAGCTCTTATGAGGCACTGTCATTTAATTTCTGTCATCCATGATTAATGATCAAGCTTATCCAAAACGTGATCCATTTAGAATTATTTCAACTTTACATTTAAATGCTCAAAGACTTACCTTTGACAGTAATATATCTAATTTTCTCCTGCTCTGCAACATCACCATTTGTTTTAATCTAATATTTTATTTTTTAATTTATTTATTAATTAATTTAATTTTTTAATAAATGGGGAAGTTCTTTAGTATGTGTTTGCACACTCATTCCAGTAGCATAGGCAAAGCAAAGGCTTCAGACTTGGCTATAGAAAAGAGAAAAGTAATTCTGGTTAGCAAATATGTTCACACAATAGCCAGAAGTGACATCACTATTAATATTAGATGCAAGAACAGTACTTATAATTTAAACATGACCTATGCAAATTAAAGTTACAGATTTGACACACTTTTATGAAATTAGAGTAGGGTGAGTTCATTCACATCTTGTGTTATGAAATCAGAGTTAAATACATTGATTAATTTGTCCTCCATTCCTGAGATTAACACAAGTAGAATTTGGTCTTGTCACTTGCTACACAAACCTGTAAAACAGAGGTGTGAAGTGAGATGAGTGCCATTATCATCAGTACTCCAACAGTGTTCAGCTCTGTGTTTCCACATTAAAACCAAATAGAGCTGATGCTTCAGTAACTCTGTGTTTGGCACAGAGTCCTGAGAGGAAGCTGGCTGGTTTAGCCTAAATCCTGTTAAATACTGATGCGGCCTGGCAAGAAAAATTATTTGAAGTAGTGGCTGATGGCCGTGACTGCACCTTCTGTTGGAAGCACCTGCAAAAGGAGTTCCAAGGTTATGGGCAGTCCTAAACTCTTACTAGATTTTTGTTGATGTTGGAGGCACAGACAGCCACAACACCTGAGAAAAACTTTAATGCCAAGTGGCCAAGAGTGACTCTGTATTTGCCGTAATATCTTTCCTTCTTCTTTCAAGTTCCCAGGCAATGCTAAGCTTCTCTAATACCGTCTGTGTGGGATGAGCCCTCTAATTATGCTTGCATATGTGGGAATCATTATATACTAGATATCACACAAGGAAAAACTGAAAGAAGGCTCAGGTGATTCTGTTTGACTTAGAGCTTTCTGAGAGAAAGAAATTTGTCTTAGTGGCCCTTCAATCCAGGGACATCCAGTTCTTCTACCAAAAACCTTTTTGCAAAAATCCCAAAAGACTGAAAAGGCAAGTGCAATAAAGTCGAAGCTATCATCTGTCCCTATCATTTTCCTTAAAAGCTGTAGTGAATTAGTTATGCATCAAAAAAAAAAAAAAAAAAAAAAGAAAAAGAAAAAGATCCACTGGGTGTATTGTGTACCACAGCAGAAGATTTAAGAATCAAACTCAGTGTTTTTATCTCAAATATTTTTTAATCTAGATTGACATTTTAGAGATGAACAATGGAGAATGAGATACAGTTGAAAGCACAATGAATAAATGATAATGTTTTACTCATTTCATATTAGTTCCACATTCTTAAGCTTTTTAGTAACCAAATTAGTTAACACGTCTCTGCAGATACGCTTAATTCATAAGACTTAAAATAAGAAATGTCTTAAATGGAGCAGGGCTGAAAAAAAGTCTAGCTACTTGCCTTATTGGTTTAAACTGCACACATATTTTACCCAGTGTTATAACATTCAGTTTCACCAGTAACAAATGAACAAAACCTTGTCCTTACTGAAAAACATTCTTCTTTCAAAGAAGCCCTTGTTTACTTCCAAGATAAAAACTCATAACTGGTGGGAAAAAAACAACTTAAAGGATTGTAACCTGTCATTTAAGATTCCCAGATGAAGTAATTCTCTTTAGTTTAGAAAGAAATATTTTTTTTACATTGGATGAAACCCTCAAGCAAAGTCTTTGGAATATCTTCCATGGTTTGTTCATCAGATTTAAGAGGATCCTATTTGCGTATGTTGGCATAACCCCTTCAACTAATCAAACAGTCTGAACACCATTGTTCTCTGCTTTAAGTTTTTCCAAACTGTTCTGGATAAATGCAAGTTTCTTTCTTTTATTTCTATTTCTTTTTTTTCTTGCTGTCTGTGAAGAGAGATGAAGATTTGTGATTTCTAATTTTTTTTCTTTGTTTTTTCCTGTGTGCCATAAGACCACTCCAGAGTTTCCTGGAGTGTGCTTCTACTTTTAAGAAGTTTCAGGGAAGAGGTAGTTTCCTTTGAATGTTTGATTATTGCTCAAGGAATGATTTACTAATAACAGCAAATAAAAGACACTAAGGGCATAGCAGGTTTGTAGACAGATGAAGTCTACAGAGGATTACAGGACATCAAAAAAACGTGCAGAGAGGACTAAAATCAGATGTGGAAGCCAAGAAAAATACGAAAAGATTTAGAATAGGTGAAGCAGACTGAAATGTTACTGCACTACATTTTCAAACAAAGATTTTGATTCTCAATGACAATTTCTGTATTTATCCTTTATTGTATTTTATTTTCTGACAGGACCAAGCTTTTCCCTCACAAAGAGAAAGGCAGATTCATTGAATCTGAGAGAACTCAGCAAGATTAGGAAGGCTTTCCTTTTCTGAGAACAGATGATTGTCTACATGTAGCAAGGCAGCTGCTCCTATCTATTAGTTTCTCTAAGTTCCCAGTTTGCACAGACTGACAGCTTGTGGTATGAAAGGCGGCAGTATTCCCACCATCAAGAGATCAGCAGGAGTCCTGCAAGGTAGATACTATCAATCAGCAGACCCTGAGTGCCAGGGGTATCTCTCTGCACAGAGCCCAGCACTGCCTTCTTACAAAACAGCTCCAGGAGCCAACAGGAGCTCAGCAGCACACTTCTGCTTTCCCAATACATAATTTGTTGGAATTGCTAAAGAAATTATGGCAAGCTGAAGGCATATGTCTGTGTGTATGTACATACCTTTGCATGTGTGTCTGTGTGTGCAGGTATCTCTATACACAGACCTGTGCTTCGGAGTATGTTGAAACGGTTTTTGGGGTTTTTTTCCAATTAACTTCCTTGACATCAAAACAGCTGCGTACAGTCCAAGCGGCCTTTTTCTCTAATCGTGCCCCCTGTCTCAAAATCACCTCTGAATTCAACAGATATTTGCTAGGAGGAACTCAGATGAGCCAGTGATTTTCTTTTCTTCATCAGTGTGCAGTTTATCAGTGTTGGATTCCTACAGTGTTGGATTGAGACAATGAGATGCAAATACTTGAGTTTTAATTAATTTTGCATCTTGCCTATTTAATTAAAAGAAAAAACTACCTAATGCACAACAGTAGATAATTTAAAAATATAAATACTTTAATAAAAAGTTGTTTGCAACATTTACTGTTGGAATAAGGCATTTCTGTTGGCAGTGTCATATTAATTTCTTCCATCTCTCCCTCTGGAGGTTTTGGATTTTGTAATGATGCCTCTAAATTTCAATTTTAGTAACATTTTTCATCTCTACAGTCCCATTTTGATGATCCAGTCTTATGGAGGAGTAGTTATTTTTTTCCTTTACACTCAGCAATTATGCTCTTTGCCTAGCAGATATTATGTATAAATAGATTGCTTTAATATATATATATATTGGTAGGAGAAAGGACTTTTTAATATTTTTTTTTTTTATTTCCTGGTGTGTTATTTAAAACCAGGAAAATTAGTTATAAAACTTAGAAAAATGTTGGCTAACATAGAAACCGATAGTTTGTGGTAGCATTCTAGTGCTTCATTTGTCCACTGTAGTCCTAAAATAAATGAGAGCTGCATTTATATATAAAATACGAAAGATAAATATAATATAAATTGATTGCTTTAATCCAAATCTCAATCTTTTAAGATGATTTTATTGCTTTCACTTGCTAATTCTCTCTCCTGGTTTCTGTTATCATGCCATTCCAAAAAATTAAATCAAAATTATGTATGCATATAAATTTCCCCAAACAGTAAATGCTAAACATTTTTTTGAGTGCAAAGTGTTTCTGGAGGGTTTCTTGATGGAGAACCAGATGCTTATTTTGAAAAATAAATACTGTCTATTCTTGTAGGAAATTCCAAACCAACATGTAAAGCCTTGGGATCTCTTTTTACTGAACAAGCAAAACCTGCCACAGAAAATTCATGATTTTCTTATGGATTGGCCTCAGTAAGGAAGAAGAGACCACATGAAGGAACTGTCACCCCCAAACACATTCACTGTGTAAGTATTTGAACCTTGAAATGTAGTTGAAAGAGAAACGCCTTTCCCCTTTCTTGATGTAACTGAAATTTCAAGAGTTGCTGATGCCCGAGCATCTTATCAGGACTAACTAAGGACATTACAAAAGAACACATCAAATTAATAATCTTCATTCTAGTAGCACTACACAGGGTACTGAATCACACTATGAAATGTTACACTTCAGGACTTTGATCCTGCCTGAGACTCCATACAGAGAGTAAGAAAAAAATATAATTGTACTTGAAAAGGAATAAAAGTGATTGCTTATGCAAAACAAGCCTTTAAAATTTCCTACTGTGACAAGCCTAGAAGCTGTGGTATATTTAGGAGCAAATTAATAGTGACATGGTCTTCAGACTCATTTGAATGCGCAGTGGGAAGCAACATCAATCACTTCTCTTGCTTCTTTCCACTCTCTCAGTTGATTCCAAAACATGCATCTAATCCATTTATATCATAATTAATTCTGGCCTTCCCTGAAATGTTACCCTTTTCTACTGGATGTCCTCTGACTCCCATAAATGTACATTAAGATTGATCAGAGAACAGTATTTTGAGTGCAAAAGAGGCCACAGATACCATCATACCATCCTCATATGAACAAGTCTATGAGAAAGAATATTTGTAATGTTACCTTAGATAAATCCTAGAATCACAGAATGATAGGACAGGTTGAAAGGGACCTTAAAGATCATCTAGACTAAATCCCCTGTTGTGGGAAGGGAAACCTTGCATGAGATCAGACTGCTCAAAGCCCCATCTAACCTGGTCTTGAACACTTCCAGGGATGCAGCATCAACAGGTTCTCTGAGCAATCTGTTCCAGTGCTTCACCACTCTCACACTAAAGAATTTCTTCCTAATATCCAGCCTAAATCTACCTTCATTCAGTTTTAAACCACTGCCTCTTGTCCAGTTACTAGAGGAGTTGGTAAAATGTCTTTCCCCATCTTTCTTATAAGCCCCTTTTAGGTATTGAAAGACTTTTGAGAAATCCAGGTAGACAACATTTGTACTTCTTCAGCTGTCCAATTTGATAGACAAGGGAAAATGAAAGGGGACATAATTTTATTCCTAAAATTATTTCTGTGTTGGGCGGTAGATCTATAAATCCTACAAATTAGAATTGGCTAATACCTTACAACCAAGCAAGGACCTTATACCTAATTAATAGAGATGGTGAATTAATTGTGTGGGTAGTTTGTGTATTTGGGGATTGTTATTTATTTATTTAATTAGTACGCCAGCAGGCAGGTCAGAGAAGAAGCACAAAATCTTAGAAGACTAAGATTTCCCATCAAGATCCCTTGGATCCTCTCTACACTGTCATAGTTTTCCATAGTTGAACAAACAATTCTTTTACATTCGTGGCATCACTGGGGTCTCCCTCTAACTAAAGGACTGAAGTCTCATCAGATTTTCTGTGTTTATGAGAAGAGTACTCAGGGAATGAAAATGTGCAGACTTTAACCCTATCAAGACTGCTAGAAAAAAAACCCCTTCCAACTGCTGTATTACTGAATGGCATTTCTGAGCAGAACTCTACTTCAAAGACCTAAAAGGAGGACATCTACTCAGTGGATCCCAAACAAACTCAGACAGAAAATATTTGTCTAGATATCCACCTAGCTCTCTCAAAGTTTTCAGCAGAAGCTTTCTCAAATGTCAAAAAAGGCTGCAAAGATCATTGGGAAGGCAGGGGTTTTTGACTCACCTAAAATCACACAAAATTTAAATCTAGGTGTTCAAAAAATATTTTAGTCTTATCATAAATGCAAGAAGGGTTTATAATTACTGAAAGTTACTTCCAACATTAAGAGAAATTAAGTTAATTGCTTAGCTGTTTAAACTACTCACCAGATCTACTGATAAATCTTAGTTCACACTGGAACACCAGTACAGACTTGTGGGGTGTGTTCTTTACTAAATCTCTGAATAAAATTCACCTGTTTTGAAATCTTCTTTTAAGAACTTTTAGATTAAAATATTTATTTATTCTCTATGTCCCTAACCTGTATTTGAAATCTTTTTCTGTACTCTTTCTTTAAGACATATAAAATTAAAGGATTTCTGTTTACTGTACCATCTACAGTGTATAAATCTTGTGATGTAGGTTCCCTGAGTAAAATGTTATTGTCTTTCTTTACTCATTTTATTTTGATTTAAAACTTAACACAGACACTGATAATTATTTCACTATGTCAAGTGCAATATCAAAGCATTTTCTAAGCTGAAAGGTGAATGTTATGCAAAACCCATATTAGCCTCTATTAAAATTCAGCTATGTTAACAGCAGTATTTGGACACTGTCTAAGAATTTTATTTCCAATCAAGCCTTAATGTATTCAGAAAGACTAGTCTGCAGTGCATGCATTCAGGACATTGCACTATGGATTCAATCATCTTTTGTATGACCAAAATAGAAGAAACAAAATGCAATACAACAGGATACTACTTCGCTACTCTAAAATGTGTTGTCATATAAAAACAGAAAGGTAAATAAAATCCAGACTTAAATTTAATAAATTCCACAAATATTTTCTATGTAAGAAAGGATTTTTTTTCTACAAATACAATATTATTGGAGAGCATTCCATAATAAAGATGCTGGTTGTTTGCTGCAGGAGTCTGAGAAACCTCACTCCCTCCCCCAAAGTTCATCATCAACTGAAAGATGCTTGGAACCTTGACGGAGCAAGCCAAAAGCAATTACTTAATATAAAATTTGTCAAACTGCCTACCAGGGATGATGGGGAGTGGTAAGATTTATTTTTATGCTGTGGAAAGTGTGCTTTGTGCTTTGCAGACAGAATCAAGAAAAACTGTTTGCCCTGAGGATCTTGCAGGCTACTTACAAAAAGCTTTCAGTGTTGCACCTTCTGTGTAAGCCCTGAGGAGCAAAGATCTTTGAACACTAGAGAAGAGTCAAAAAATATATAAACTATGTCTTCAAAAAGGTCAAGAACAGAAGTTGATATTGTAAATGCTAGAAACCCCTCCTGTTCCAGGCTGGTAAAGGAAATTGAACATAAGGGGCAAGAAATATAAAATGTGATATAAATCACTGAAAGGTATATAAAAATATCTCATTGATTTCTCTGAGCTTTGTAAAAAGGCTACAGTTACCTGTTTAATCAGTGTGTTATTCCTTCTGTTAGTCCCTCTGGGGAACTGGAAGCAGTTCCACATCTATCAGTAGACAACTTCAGGTTCTACTGACTGATCACTATTTTTCTCAGTGCTCTGGAAGTAAAAATTAATAATTCTGTCATCTTTCTTTACAAAATCACTTTTGGTGCCTTTGTGATCCTTCCAAAAGAAAAAAGAAGGACTTAAAGAGATAAGAATATATAGGCTTTCACACAAATTCTATTAACTTGCATTGCTAAGGCCTAAAAAGGCAACTTCAACATTCCTGAACATATATGAAAATTTATTCACATTTTGTCTATATTAAGAAAGATTAATGCCTGTGAAACTAGTTAAGTGTTTTACTTTGCTCTCGAAACCTCTATTAAAAAAAAAAAAATAAGGCCTCTTCTGAAGGCTTAAATGTTCTTTACTTTTCCACAGTTACACCATAATACATTTTTTTGAAACCCATACATACTTTACTATATTTTTGGAATACTGTTCTATCCATCATTTTCTTCAGTATTTGGCCTGGGTAAATGATGTCCAGCATTTTACAAGGTATGTCTCTTTTCAGTTTGCAATTGGCACATTTCTGAAAGAAGAGTTGAGGTAATTCACATTATTTTAATCTGGATATAATTTTCATCAAAATAGTCTGAACAGTTACAGAGAGGATGTCGAATTTTTCCCCTTCTGCATCTGAAATTAGGAAATTTAAATACTGATATTAACCTCCCCAAAATAAAACCTCAACAGCTAAGTTCTATATCCTCGTAAATACCTCATATGATCAATACTTTTTGGTTCAGTGTGGGAATTGAAAAATAGTGTGAAACTTAAAGCTAAAATCCAAGGAGAAATATTTTACATCTAGATTCATATTGTTCTTCCACTAAACAGTGTTCTGGACAAAGGGAGTAGTGTCTGATTCCTCTCTTAAGGCACATTATGTCAGGGCACAAAGCTTCTGGCATTGTCCTGCACCTCTTTTCTTTCTTTTACCCTTTCAAAGCTGAAGAACTGACATTCATTAAATATATGTTTTAGATCAGAAGGAAAGTAATGGAAAAGGATTGATTCCAATAGCCTTGAATATTTTATCCTGTTACCATGCCACTCTCAGATGTTAATAATGATGGTAAGGAGTTCCCAATCAGTTAAGTAGAAGGAAAGCAATCCGCAAACCGTAGACCTTTCCTACAGGAGAGATTTTATCATCATTATTTTTGAAATATGACCTTCTCAGCAGCATTTGTAATTTTACTTCAAATTAGAACTAATATACTGTCAAAATCAGTCTCTCAGTTACTGAGCATAGCAATTCCATTCCATGGATAAAAAGGGAGCTTGCAAAATAATGTTGGAAACTTTATACCACAAAGAAATTCAGATATCCTTGAATCCTAAATAGTAATAAATAGCATCTATGCACTAGCAATGAATATTAAATGCAGATTCATCTTGCTGTCAGACTTGAAAATGAGATGTAAAATGAAATAAAATAGAATTTACTCATATTAGGAACATTTTTTATTCTTTTGCCTACTTCTATAAATTAGTATAATAAATAGTGAAATAAAAACATCCATACTGTTCATAAGCTAGCAGTTATTGGTTGCTATATTTCTTTTAGCAGATGATTTAACTTATATCGTGTCATATTTATGACGTTAGGCTAAATCCTGAATCATAAGTTAATTGAGACCTTACAAAAAGAAAAGGACAGACAACACAATGGGGAGAAAGTGGGATATTCTAGAGGTTGTGTCTGAACCTCCTGTGGTAGTGGATCTTTAGAGTAGAAGAAAAACCATTCAGACTAATGAAAAAAACTCTGCTTTGTGACACTGAAGTGATGGATTACTCCAGTGTGAGAGGGCAAACATTTCTGAGGTGCACAAACCACTTTCCATCTTTATTTCATCTTATAAGATTTGGTTTTCTCTAGAGAGAGAACACCTCTGTAAGTATTCTCAAACACTAAAACAATTCAGATAGAGATTAGAGGTAATCATATCTCCAATCTGTGAGAATGACCTCATGTTCAGCTTGAAAAAAGGTACTCACCTGAGTACATAGCACACCTAATGGCACTCATCCAGCTTCTGAAGCATTTATCCCACACATAAAGTCACGTGAACCAAACACTGAAATTATATTTTTGAACAAATGCATATACATCTTTTGTCTGTGGCCCCCATAGGCATAGCCTTAGACTAAAAAATATACACCCGAAAGGAGGATCCAAAACCTTTCTCACTAGCTGAGCCTTAACTGCTAGGCACTATAGATCAGTGTATCTGTTCTCCTGCTCTCGTTTTAATCCTATTATTCTTATATTTTTATGATTACTCATCAAAGTTAAAAGGAAGAAAGCTATTTTGTAGTGCACAAGACTAGTCTTTTAACTGCCAAGGGGTTTTCTTGGAGGATGGCAAAAAGTGACGTGCAGGTAGAAATCAAGCTGTTAGTCTTCCCAGGAGAATATTTTTACCAAGAATCACACAGCAGTGTATCATCTGTCTTTGTTTTGCATTGACAGCCAGTGCAGCTGCTGGGCACTGAACTCAGTGCTGCCTGCTGTGCAAACATCTACGAATATTAGTTCCAGAAAGATTATTTGAAGCAAATCTCCTGATTTCCTCCACTTACTATGCTTTGTGTCCCAGAAAAGGGTTATTCTTTTAAATGAAACAAGAAAACAGACTCCAGAATAATGCCTAATGTGGTACTGTGCCCAGCACTGGTGAGGTCACTCCTTGAGTCCTGTGACCAGTTCCAGGCCCTCACTTCAAAATGACATTGAGATGCTGGAGCAGTTCCAGACAAGTGATGGTGAATGGTCTAGAAGATATGAGGAGCTGCCAGAGCTGCCGTGTTTAGTCTGGAGAAGAGGAGGCTCTGGGGAGATGTTATCACTCTCTATATCTGCCTGAAAGGAGGTTGTAGCCTCTTCTCCCAGAAACTACCAATGGAACAAGAGGGCATAGCCTCAAGCTGCACCAGGGGAGTTTCAGGCTGGACATCAGGATGAATTTCTTCACTGAATGGGTGGTTAAGCACTGGAATGGGCTGCTGAGGGAAGTGGTGGAGTCACAATCCCTGGAAGTGTTCAAGAAATGATTAGAGGTGGCACTTGGTGCTAAGGTTTGGTGTTTGGTGTTTGGTCAAAGATGAGACTCAATGATCTTGGGGGTCTTTTCCAACTTTAATGGTTCTGTGATTCTATATATCAAATTTTCATAAGGGAAACAGTGAGTAGGAAATTGCATCACCCAAAGTCACTGTAAAAATAGTTTGAGCAATCTAAGGATAAATTCATACTACATAATAAATATTCTGAGGCATGCTGAACCAGGCTGTGGTGTTACTCCAGCATCACATAGCACAATCAGACCTTGGCAGAGATTTTTGGAAACTGAATTAGCTGTGTCACCTATACTTGAGTGTCACCCAAGAGCAAGACCTCACATGGCATTGTGAAGTCATAGATGCACTCACAGAGTGAGTGCTGTTACCACCAGCTGAGAATAAAGGCTGTGGCCAAATGCGGCAAGTGCCATCACTTCTTTATAACACTGTTGGCTGAGAAATTAAAACAGTGGATATGAGTAAAAGGTTCATTGTCACAGTGCAGGGAAGCCTGAAGAGCTTCAAGCTATTTTATTATAGACATTTAAATGCACACAAATATAAACAGCTGTGTACTTATATATAAATTATATATATGTGTGTGTGTGAATGTATATATATGCATATATATGTATATATGTATATATATGTATATATGATATATATTTGTAGATATAAAATATCTGCACAGATGAATAAAGAATGAAAAGTTGGCTGCTTATATAAAGTTATTCAAGGGAGTAAGGACACAGCAGATTATGAAGGACATTATTATATATTATAAGGCAATAGATAGAAGATGAAGTCAACTGTAAATTATTGCAAAATGTAGCACACACATAGAAACTATACCACCTTCATATGTTGAAAGCTGGGTTTGGTAATGAACATTAGTGCTCAGAATCAAGACAGGGAGTTTCATAAAAATACCGGCTCAGTGCTTGGCAGAAGTCGAAAAAACCACAGCTGAAGTGTAAAGAATTATTGGGAAGGAATTAAGGAATATATATTCATTACACAAATACACATATATACTTTGCAGCACTATGAAGTTCTTGGCCTCTCAGCTCTGAAAATGATGCAGGAGAACCTGAAGTGTTTCAGAGGGATATAAAAGCTAACCTAACCAAAGGGTACATTATAAAAATGTACAGAATGAGTGGTTTTAAGAGCATGAACAAGAAAAAACTGTTCTCTGGCTTTTCCCATGTATTCTAGGATAATGGAATGAAGTGTGTGAGCACTATATAAAATATTAAACTGGCTAAATAAGAAGGCATTATTATATTTTGAGTTTCTTACTGAACAGACCCTTTAATCCTTCCTACATTGACCCACATTAACTTAGAAAAAAAGGGTAATTTACCCATGAAAATCTAATTTGAGATGTTTTTTATCAAATGGATGCCCTAAGGAAAAGTAAAAAAATGGTTGTATATATTGCAGGCTTCTTTAGCAACCACCAAAGTTTAGTATTGTCATAACTTTGGCTCCTGAGTATCAGAGACATACTGTTTAATCCCACAAACTGCAAGGCTCTGAAAGGGCCTCATGTCCCTTAAATGAAAAAGTGTATCAGTGCATATAGTCCTGAAATGGTGCAGAAAGTTTGGTAGTCATCCCTAGGTACTATTTATACTTTCTAATTTGCTTTCCATTTAATATTAATAATTTTTAGTGTATAAAATACTGTAAAATACTGTTCCCTTAATGACATCCACAGTAGTCTTCACATTTATGCAGCAAGGGTAAAATAACCCTTTTTTTTTCTAAAAATGTATTGTTTTCCTAGCTGAGACCTCAGATCCATCCACACAGCTATTCAAAAATATTTAATCATACCTAGGCTTAACATTTCAATGCTCAGACAGTTTGAAAAACAATGTCCAGAGACTAATTTAGGTGGCGTTAAAGTAACTAAGTCTGTACTGTGACTCTCAAGATGTCTTAAGAATATGAATCTTTGGGAAGCTCAGATTCTCCAGGTAACCAAAATTCTGCTTAGCTTTATGTCTAAAGGCACTCTGAATTTGACAGTAATGATTTACTGCTTTCTAGATCAAGCCTGTCTTCCACAAGAATCCCCAAAGCTTTTTATTCCTTTTTTTACTTTTTTTCATTTTCAAGGTCAGAGGTTTGGAAGGAGAACAGGCAAGAGAGTGTTCACAGAATAAATTTATTGGATAAGTACCCTTAAAAAAACCCCAAATTTAACTACTGTTTTCCTGAAGAAGGAGGCCAGAAGAGTTATCAATGTCCTTTAGATAAGGATTTAGTGCGTAGGACATTCATCCAGTACAAGAGATGTTCTTGGTTTATTTCTCCTCTGTGTGAGGAGACTTAAAACCAGGGTTTCTATTTATGTGCTTTACATTTCAAATACTCAATCAGCCCTCGAAGCTGAATGCAAACTCCAGATGGCCCAGAGGAAAGTCGTAAGCATTAAATTACAGCCCTTGTTTGCTCGCTTTTTCTGTATTCCATCTCGTCTTCTCCAACGCCGTCCAGAACTGCTTGAGACCAAGCAGAAAAACTTCACGCAATGCAGATGGAACTCCTCACACTCTCATTCCTCGTTCCTCAGCCCAACCCCCTGTTACCTGGCCCCATGAGTCCATCCCACTGCTCCAGATGTAAAAAACCAGCAGGACCCAGGATATAAACTCATTGGGCAGTTCAGTGTTTCAGTACTAAGAGAGTTTTAGTCTATTCCTCTTGCCTAAACTATTCGAGCTTAAACTGTGTCTTGATACTGTAAAAGCCCAGCAGTCTTTGCCTAAGAAAAGCCCTGTAATGCCAGAGGAGAGTGAGGGAGGCTGTTCCCCTTGCAAAGTTTAGCAGATTGTTATAAGAAAATATATGAAATATCATCCACACAGATGCAAGACTGAAATGGAATAGGCCACCAGGACCAATATAGGACTCCTCCTTTGGACGCTTGATTTCCTGCTCTGTTAACCCATCTCTTTTCCTGAGGAAGGCAGTCTGCACTGACCTTAAAATTGAGGGAGTGTTTGAAAGGGTGAGAAAGGAGATAAGATTCGGTAACTTGTCCTGTGTAACAGTTTTAAGAGCTTTGTGATGCTCTTATTTATTAATACAGGCTATGGCTGTGTTACTGTGCCTGGATTAGTATAACTGGTTTTGGTATCACGAAAATATTAATTATATTTACAACAAATTCTTACATACCTATAGACAGTGTGTACTATTTCACACTTTAAAAGATTTTGTTTATAACAAAAAGAATGACTACTGTCCAATGTTTTAAAGAAAAAGTTTACACTTTTGCTATGGAAGGTTATGAGTTATAAAGACAAGTAGAAGACCCTAAATTTTCAGTATGCGAAATACCTAATCCAAAAAGGACAGGATTTAAGACATACCCTTTCCTTTTTACTTTTCTTTTGTATTTCCAATCAAAGTTCAAGTTCAATTTTTTGACTTTTGCCAATATACCATTTCTTGTACTTACCATGTTCTTGTGAGAAGCCTATTCCAACAGTTGAGCAACTAACGTTTAAATATTAAAAATTTTTCAAGCAGCCTTTGCTATGATCTTTTTGTATTTATGAAATTACCTACTGAAAACTAGTTCTGGCTAAGGGTGTCTTTATTGACCTTTCAATGTCCTAAAAAATACACATGGTTCCAGAAGAGTCATCAAGTCCTCTCCTACACAAACAAATGTAATTTAATTACCTCATTTTGTAGTCTAAGATTAAAGGTTGGTGATAATAAATGTCAATATAAAAAGAACATTCAGATACTTAACAAACATGTAAGTTAATTAACTATTAGTTCCCTTCTTAAGAAATTGCTTCTCAAAATCTGTTACCAGCAGTTAACAGCTGGTATATTAGCTAACGGGGAGAAACTCTTCCAAGGACAAAGATAATACAAAAACAGTAGCTAACTTTAGTAGAGATTTTTTTTTTTCCCAAAAACTGGTGATATTGTGCAAGGTAGCGAGTATTCTGTAAAATAAGAGAATTTGGCAACCTACAATACTGCAAATTAATACAGGCTATGGCTTAAATATTGATGTAGCATCATTAAAAATTTTCAGTTACAAAGCCACAAATAATTTTATTAAGTTTAGGTTGGCCTCTTGTTCCAAACGTTAATATTTAAATTTATTGGATAATTTTAGGCATTAATCTGACTCCAATAAGAATATTCAGCTCTTTCACACACACAGAAAACGATTGTTTTCTTCAATAAAAACTGGTATTAGTATTAATGCAGATATTGTCAAAAAGGTGAACTTATTATAGGTGTGTATTTTATCAAATGGAAAGTGAAGTGAATTAGAACTTGGTATCCTGAACTCACGGTTTGGTGCATACTAATGATTATAAGAAAATGCATTTTTTAAATTATCACAAAGGAATCTGTTTCCAGTGTTCACATGAAAAAGAGGATAAATGGAAGTAAACACTAATGTTCTTTTAAAAATCTGTTTGTGATTTTGCTTTTCAATTTCAACATTTTTTTATTTCATGATCTTGAAAACAGAGCTATTTAAAAAGTTCTCACCCTATCACATTAAAGTAATACAATATAGGGTTTTGGTTTGTTTAAGAAAGCACACATTCATATAAAAAAATAAGTAAAGCCTCAATAAGCATTTTTCTTCATCTTTAAAAAGGGGGAGAAAAATTTTCACATGTGAAAAGTCTAAGAAGCAGTTTCAAAGTAATCTTGTTTTCCTGAAGTGAACAACTACAGGTTTTCAGAAAAAATGTCTTGTTTTGCATATTTTTATCTACAAGGTGGAAACAAATAGATGGCAATCCCTAGAAGCTTTATGTCAGATTTATAGTACGGTTGCATAATTTTTTTATCTCCAAGAAACCTAATAGAGTTACTACAACCATGGGATTGGCAGTTTGTTTTCATGAATGTTTAGATTTTCCTGGGGAAAAAAAATAAAGATCAGCAAAATCTATTATATTAACCAATAAATTATCTGATCTGTGAATTTTTGGCTCATGTACCTGTACAATTTAAGACAGAATAGCCAAAGAGTTCATGTGAACATGCAGTTTGCATTGTATAGCACCATACATGTTTTATTTTGTAGAATAGAACCATAGAATGGTTTGGGTTGGAAGGGACCTTAAAGATGATCTAGTTCCAACCCCCCTGGCATGGTCAGGGACACCTTCCACTAGACCAGGTTGCTCAAAGGCCCAGTAATTCTGGCCTTGAACAGTTCCATGGGTGGGACATCCACCATTTCTTTGGGCAACCTGTTCCGGTGCTCAGACACCTCACAGTAAAGAGTTTCTTCCTATCATCTAACCTAAACCTACCCTGTTTCTCCTTATTCATTGGATATCTGATTATGGAATGACAGTATGACATTTAACATTCAGCAGAAAGCTTTGTGGTTTAGAGTTATAGTTATTAAAAAAAATTAAAAAGCAAGCATCATAATAATTAATAATTTTTATAATCAATATTATTTAATCAGGCTATATTCATAAATTCAAGTGAATGTGATAGGTAGAATGCTGAGTCAATGACAGCTTGAGAATAAGTAACCCAAAGCAAAGGATGGAAAAATTTCCATGACTTAATTTTTGTTTCTAACACGCTTTAAAAATCAGTTTTACTTTTCTTTTGCAGCATGGCCTGAAACACAATACAGATTTTCAGTATGGTTTGTAAAATATTTTCATGGTGTATCTCCATAACACATGTGCTGCTATTTCAACAGTGTGTAAAAGCAAACAACCAACCAAACAAACCATGAAGCATTGTGATATTGAGGGAAGGTCTAAGTGACTCAATTCACTCTAGATTTCACAACTGGTAATTGATTTTTTTCCAGGTTCTACCTTTGGCTCGTTCCTTGACATAAACAAATTAATAAGGAATGCTTTAAAAATAAAAGTCTGGGTATATTGATTACTTCTTGAAATAAATATAAGATGCTCAAAATTAAATCTGAGAGCAATGAATTAATTATTTTACCCTGTTCGTATCTTAAAATATCTGAAAGTAGCAGAAATTGTGATAAGTGGCAAAACCCAGGGGAAAGGAGAAAGGGTGGAACATTTCGAGCGATGACATTTGTCATCCCAAGTAACTGTTATTCATGATGGAGCCCAGCTTTCTGGGAGAACACGGGTCTGCCCATGGGAATGGTGAATGAATTCCTTGCTTTGTTTGTGCATGTGGCTTTTGTTTTACCTAATAAACTGTCTTTATCTCAAGCCACAAGTTTCTTACTTTTACCCTTCTGATTTTCTTCCCAACCCACCAGGGGAGGGTGAATGATCGGCCGTGTGGGGCTGAGCTGCTTGCTGGGGTTAAATGATGACATTCCCTGTCTTTGGGAGTGTAAAGTACTTGCAGAGATTATTTTCTTTAGAATTGATTTGGACAAAACAGAAGAAAGATAAATTCAATATTAAAAGATATGCATGATACAAAGGCAAATACTTCTTAGGAAGAGATTTGTTACTGTATAAAACATACCAAGTTACCAATTGCTTTACTATTCAGTGATGAAAAATTCAGAGAAACAATCCCAACGTTAGTATTCCATAAACAACATGACCGACAATTTAACAGAGTGCTGTGACTCCTCCTAGCTCCATTGACTGTTAGTAAAAAATTCTAATTTCCCTTCAGAGATAATTAAGAAGATAATTTTATATTCTATTGAAATTAAATTGGAGACCATATGAAAAGACCTGAGAATAAGTACTGGGTTTTATCTTTATAATGGAAATTCTTTATCTGTTCTCACTCAATAGTAATATAATGAACTTGTATTAACTGTTAGCATCTTGGAATCTTGTACTATAGGATCTGTGTATATGAGTTCATCTATATGTGCAAAGGAAAACAAAAGAAAAGAATAAAAGTTATTTTTCCAAGGATGGTAAATTAGGAGTTTGAACTCCAGATGGTAATCTTCACTGGGCTAGATGTTAATTTCTCTACAATATGGTCTTATGGGTAATAATAATACAATTTAGCCCTATTTTCTGTAAATTTTCTATTTCTTTTTCTCTGGATATCTCTATCAATTTTGACAACAAAATTGCAGTGATTAGTTGGGAGCAAATACACGTCCTTTGCACAGATGAAATCACCATTGTTTTATTTGTTTTCAAACTCCTAGCAGTGCAGAGTTTTACCTAAGTATTTTGAGTATGTAATTTGAATTTAGTGCTTTGAACAGACAATTTCAGGGATAGAGCTGAACAACTTAATAGAAATTAAAAGCTTTGGGAATGTTCACTTTAGTTTAGCTGCAGTATTCCACTTGAATGTGTAAAACAATGCCTGGCTATATTTGAGGCTTTGTGTTGTTTGTTTTTTTTTTTAACATCTGCATTTTCTGTCTCCATCTTCCCTTTTTTGCCTCAGTAAATGCAATTTATCTGTGGGTTCAGTCCTTGGCCTTTAAAACACTCCAGTTAGCAAAGCTGGCCTCAATTTCAACATTGTAGAGCCCATTGCACAGAATTGTGTCCAGACTGGCACAGCGACTTTAAGAAAGAAATGTTGGCTTTGGCTCAGTTGACATCTTGAGACCTAGTGAGCTTTTTTTAACACCTTATCAGTTGCTCACTATCTTTTTTGTTTTGTTTTGTTTTAAATATATGATTCATGGATAATGTCTTTGAAGAAAAAAAATAGAAAATCTCTCATAAAAGACATGCTCAAACTCATTTCTTTGCATAGCTGAAAACATATCTGAATTAAATTGAAAATATACATATTTATAGAATAAAATTTTTAAATAGCTGCATAGCCTGACAAATCACATGACTTCAGACAAGATTTTTGCATTATTTAGAATAAATATATTTTCTCTGATATCATATATAAATATGCTCTCTCTAATTTCATTTGAAAGAAAAAGAAAACAGTTCTTGATACACAAAAGCCCCAGTGTATTTGCTGGTGTACTTAATGTCTGATTAAAAATTCATCTGGAACTTTAATCCCAGATCATCAATACCAAATATGAGCAAACTGATATGTAAATTTGTAGAAATTCATTGATCTTTTCTTTTGTCCCAGTCAATCCCATAATTTATTCATGTCAAGATGCAAACACTTTTTTCTCTTTTCAAATTGTTTGGTTTTCAGAATGCATCTTCTCTTACATTTCAAGAATTTTGACTACGGTTGTAACAGTATAAGAATTTCATTTTTGTTTTGAAAATCACAAAATCAAAAAATCCTTTCTAAATAGGAATTCATTATATCTATCCTGTGAGATGAATGATGCATTGGGGTCTATTTACTCAGCATGGTGTAGAACTAAGCAGCTATGTCTTGATATGCACAAACAGGTTTAGATGAATATTATTAATTCAAGGATTATGTTGGTATTACCTGTAATATCTGCTATACCACCTCTGAAGCTGGAGAATGAGTTGTAAATTGAAGTTATCCAGTTGGAATTTATGGTCACACAAAAATTAATTTCTTTTCTGCTTCAGAAAGTGAAAATTTGATGCCTTTAATGAGAAATGGGGATCAGGATCTCTTTCACATTTCTACCAAAGACAAGAGTAAAGCTATACACAGATACATACTGTGGTAGTAATTCGCATTAAGAGAGGTACCTTGAATATTGTGTTCAGTTTTGGGTCCCTCACTGCAAGAAACACATTGAGCTGCTGGAGTGAGACCACAGAAGGGTGACAAATCTGACAAAGGGTCTAGAGAAAAAGTTTTATGAGGAGCAGGTGAGGGAGCTGGAATTATTTATCCTGGAGAAAAGATGCTGGAAAGAAGGGAAAACCTCATTTCTCTTTACAAATAATTGAAAGGATGTTGTAGCAAGGTAGGAGGCTGGTCTTTTTTTCCAGGTGAGATGAGAAGAGAAGAAATGGCCTCAAGTTGTGCCAGGTTTAGATTTATATATTTGGCAAAACATCGTCACTGAAAGGGTGGCAAAGCATTGGAACAGGCTGTCCAGAGAACTGGTGGAATAAACAACCCTGAAAGCGTTCAAAAGTCTATAGATGTGGTGCTTAGAGACATGATTTAGTGTTGGATCAGACAGTGCTAAGTTTATGGTTTGATTTGATGAACTTAAAGGTCTTTTCAATCTAAATGATTCTGTTATTCCCTCTTCTGTGCTACTCTGAAACTGAAAAAATGCAGACAGGGAGGTCCAACTGAAAAACATGCATTTTTCAGAGTGGGAGAGGACAGTCATTACTGAATTACATACCCTGAATGCTTTTTGGGGTTTTTTTGGAAGTTTTTTGTTTGTTTTTCTTTTTTTTTTTAGATTTTTTAAAATTAGAATTGTTTTATCATGCCATGTCTGGGCATTCCTTAGACTGACCAGAGCTATGTTTTCATCCCATAAGAGCAGAAAAGAATTCTGACTGTGATATTTCTTGGTTTATCAGGAAAAGTAATACAGTTTTATTATCAGTATTTTCTCAGGTTTAGCTTTTAAGAAGTTTATATATAGTTTGACCATGTTTATGAGTTTGTATCTCAATGACAAATACACAGAGAATACTTTCTCTTCTAAGTATGAATGGGGACAGGGTCAATGCCATCACCACTGGCAGCTCTTGCAATTTTGCACTTTACCAGTACTATGTAGGATTTCACAAAGAACATTATTTTTCCAATGTAGAAACTATTCCAATATTTCAATGCACAGTGGAATATGTAAATTTTATTACTTGTACATAACTTATGTTTACATTTTATCTTCTCCAATTCCTAACAGGAGAGAAATTGCTATAGATAAGAATAATAATAGAAAACATTAACTCATAAATATCATTACTTTTTTATTCTTCTCACTGCTGTATAAAAGAGAGTTGCAAAGTTATTTCATGACTTATATATAGAAATAGTACAATAAAAAATCAGTCTGATGGTTCTAAAGTTAGCAAAGTAATTTTAAACTGCCAGAAAAAAAGCTTTGTTTATTCTCCAGCAACAATCAAAGTAATGAATATCAACCGCAGTATACCAATATGAGACTAAAATTGGTGAGTAACACAATTTTAATAGAATATTTTTGAGACTGTGCTTTCTAAATGCACTAAGGACTCAGAAAAAATAGAAATTTGTAAGGATGCCTAAATATTATATACTGATACACATCCTACAGAATCAGTTAACACAATAGAATGCCATTTCTTTCAGAAAAGGTTAGAAGATTGACAAGATAATATAAATTTTAATATAGAACTCCAAATAAAAAATATTGAGATAAATGTTTAGGACTTCATATGTGAGATAGGGGAATAGAACTGTTAAGTATTTTTTTTAAAAGTTGTCCTTATCATTTTAATTCTGCTGTTGTCTCAGAAGTATTGAAATCATTGTTCTAACATTTTCAATTCTTTCTTGTTTTTGCTTCAGCTTAAGTATAACTGTATCTTCCTAACTCTTGTTTTGGTCTCTATTTTTCTTATTACAGTAATTTACTGTCCTTTTATTTTTGAGAGCAGTCATGCCAATTTTTACCAGTTTTTTGTTCTGAACTAGATACTTTAAAAGTATTAAATTCTATGAGTAGTTACTTTTAACGTCAGTAGTGGTGTGGAAATTTATTTATGCCATTCTGAAGCACATGTGTAATTAATTTGGTACACTCCAATTAGCTGCGTAGGAGTGCAGTGCCACTTTTCTTACTCAATATTTGCAAGTTTAAGGACATGAAGAAGTCTTTACTACAAAAGGTTTCAAACACCCTCTACCCTAATATTTGAGTCTTTCCCCCCTGCCTTAAGTATAAATGTGTCAATGGTGACATCTACACCTGCTTTCTAATCACCAGGCCAAAGTCACAAGTCCATTTCATATCTCCCAGGGGGAGCTGCTGTCCTTTGAGGCACCTCACAGTCAGATAAAAGTGCTGTGACCTGTCACTGTCTCAGGTCTGGTGTGTGTTGGAGGATGGCTTGTATTCTTTTTAACTGAAGCAATGAGGGCTTGGCTGATTGGCTCTTTTTCTTCTGCCAAAATCTAAAAATAATTCCACATTCATGGCATTACTTTGACTTGGAATTTTTGTTACTTTTTCTTTTGACAGTTACAAAACCAGAGATTTTTCTATTTCTTGCCTTATGTTCTCTAATTTCTAAGCGGTGTGGAGAAGGTCAGTCTGATTTAATTCTAAACCTGATCTTCCCAGGGACCTGGATAGCCACATAGGTCTCAGACTTTCCCTTCTTGTGGCACTAGGTTTGAGACACAGGAAAACACATATGCACTTCCTAATATACTTACATAACTATTTAATTTAACTCTTCAATTTTAACTGTCTTAACTATGTACCTGTTTGTCTAATATTCCTCTCTATATACCACATATAAAATTGTTGCAATGAAAGTTCCATGAAAAAGTCCATAAAAGTGTCCAAGTCAGTATCATTAACAAAATGCTGTTCATACTACAAAAAGATAGCACTGTGGTGGTCATTATTGCCTAAAACCACCATCCTTTGAATGACAATCAAGAGTGCACAGCTTTGATATTAATATATTTTAATACATATATTTGACCTTCTTTCTATTTTTCATTAAGCATCCAAAAGAGTTAATGTTCCTTTTGCAGCCCTGTTGGACTAATGAACTATAAAGTAGAGACTGTGGATTCATATCTTCTTTGGAATTTATAGTTTTTGGGGGGGGGGGTTTGATAATTATATGGAATATTTTTCCTTGTTCAATCAAGCAAGAGACAACGTGCTCAAGTGAGCAAATCTAGTGTTCATTGCAGCCCCAGTGACCACCCTTTGACCACTGTTAAGCTCCTGTCTGGTGTTAAACACGTCTAGCCAGGCACCTCCCCTAGTAGGCTCACTCACCAGTTAATCAGGAAATTATTTTCCACACACTCCAGGAACCTCCTAGACTTCATCCTCTCTGCTGTGTTGCACCTCCAGTGGGCATCTGGCACATTGAAGACCCCCATGAATATAAGAGCTGGTGATGCTGAGAATTCTGCCAGCCATTCTGTAGAATGCATCATCTGCCTGTTCATCCTGGTGAGCAGGTCTGTAACAGACACCTACCAGGGCATCCACCCTGCTGCCCTTCCCTCTGATTTTCACTCACAGGCTTACTGTCATCATCATCACCGTCATCATCATCATCATCACCATAATCATCATCATCGATTTCAATACAATGAAAGTGTGACTAAGATGCCACTTTAAACCGCAGTCCTCTTTAGAAGAGATATTTTCACCCGTCTTCATGAATATTCAGATTTCATCTTTCAATGCATGCCGGTATATAAGGCCTTTTTTGCCAATGAATGATTAAAGCCATCAGAGGTTTCCAGGGTAGTAAAAAATCCCAATAGTCAGTCACATTCAAAACAAACACTCAACTAACGTTCTGAATTTGATTTGTTTTGAGGCTGAAGGTAATGCAAAGAAGCATTATAGCAACAGCCACATGAATCTTGACATGTGCATCCATGTCTTCTAAAAATCATATACTCTGCAAACTCTACACTATAAGAGCTGCTAGATAACCTTACAGTGCTGAAGTCTACCTTTCTCATCTCTTAGGGCATTATTTTCCAAGGAAATTATTACATAGAAGATACATGTTTATAAGGTTCTGAATTCATTTATCAAGATTTAAATATGAGCACAATGTAGTAAATTTCACGTGATGCCAAATTACTTCTTAAAACAATCTTTATGTGATTACTTTATAATGATGTTTAAATTTTTAATTGCTAATAAGAGTGTCTTAAGGAAGTATAAAATACAAGGACATAAATTGGTAGGCTGAATAAAATAATCTGCAGATATTTTTTCTACGTTTGCTCGCTAACAAATCAGGAAACACATTGAAATCAAGATTCCAGTAAAACCAGAAAATCCTGCTTCTGAGTTTAGAAAATTGATTCTTGTCATCAGTGAAACATATTACCCAATCTGATGCTGTTTTTGAAAGTATATTTTACTGATATTGTTTATGGATGCATATAGACAAACCACACACATCCTCATGGGAATGCACCTATGTTACTCTCTGCAAATAGGGAAAACTGACTAAAAGGAAAGGCACTGAGTAGTCCAGGCACAGAAACCAATACCAAGCAGTAATTAGAAATGATGTGTTTGCTTGGAAACTGCTGAGAATACTGCTTTGTTTCAACTGAAGAGAAAAATAAACTAGGCAGTAAAATAGCAAAATCCTTTTCTTCTTAGGCACGATTGATCTCAGTTTGAGGAAACAGCAACAGAGAACACTGAATACAGTTCTTCAGCCTCAAAAACATCTCCCACAAATATTAGAAGACATCCTAAGATTAGCTAGATAACATTAGACAATTCAGATGGAGTTATTGGGTTATGGGTGCATAGATTTAAACTCAGATTAACAGTAATGAAATATGCCTACTAAGAATAATGGCCCTTTCAGAAAAGAGTACATCTAATCAAGTGTGTTATGCACCATTGAGTTTTTGTTCAAGGGGCTTGCTGTTTAATAGCTGTTTGGTGGCATTTGGAACTGGATGCAGTTATTAAACAACGTAAAAAACTAATTTGTTTCTTGGCAGGAGGAGTTAGCCCTTTTGCTCTCACGCAAATTCAAATAAAATGACCCTCAAGTAAAATAACTGCAGAGAAGGAAGGGATACACATGTGATAATGAAGGAACTGACAGCCTATTATTTGCAATCCTGCAATCTTCTGTTGGAAAATTTAATTGAAAAGAAATGTAGATATATTTTCAAGTACTCTGAATCTGAAATAACTCTGAACAAAATATGGAGAATGGGGACAAAATCAAGAATTTTTTCTGTAAAAAAGGTTTGTTTTGCTTATTTTTCATTTGTATAATGAGTGTATGCTACAATATAGCTCATAATAGTACATCATAAGACATTACAACAACATAAAAACTATAGGATGGCAAGATGTCCCTGGCCTTGCACCTTTATTCAAGAAAATCCTTCCTAAAATTAGTTTAGGATGATGTAAGAACAGTATTCATAAGACATATGCAAATGGTTCATTAATGAATCCTTTCAGGAATTATGAGGTTTATTTTAATTTTTACTTGGTTTCACAGTATCAGGGTAGAGTCCAACATACACATGCAATGAAATCAATAAAACAATTAGCTTTTGCTAGAAATAATGGACTCATTCCCAGTACCAAACAAAAATACAATTACTACAGATGTCTATGAAAATCTGATCACTTATACTCAAAGGTGGTCTACAAAGACAATTTAGAAAGTTAGGGTAGGCATTCCATACCTGCTGCACCACTATCATTTATTGCACCCATTTTGGAAAACTTGAGGTTCATCTGACCAAACAGGTACAGATAAACAAGCAAACACACATCATTATAACGTGGATGTGAGCCCACAGTGCCTATTCATTTAAATTGTGTATAAAAATTTAAAATGTCTGATTTTGCTATCCACATTCTGTTAGATGACTTCCAGCCACAATGACTGAGCACTTCTGATCCTTCTGTGGGCCAGGTCAAAGATGCACAGTTTAATTTCCCTCTGAAAACAGTCATATTTTATTTTGATTTCTGAAATACACTAAGAAAATTCATGGAATAGTAAATCTGTTGTTGTGTCTGTATACTTAACTAAAGTAGGTCCATCTGATCTCCCTGTGTACGCCAGCCAGTTTAAAGCACATACTGACAGGATCAGTCTGGCTTTACTGTAGATCGCCTGAGAGCACAGAACTGAAATTGTGTGGAAGGGTTTAGGGCTCTATTGTTGTGTAAATGTGGATGGTCTTATAAGCTCCAGCTCAGCTTGGAACAAGTTTATCGTCCAGCCACTGAGGTTTGCCCTTGTTCCTATGGATATACTTGCAAACTAAATGGTAACAGAATGCTTTTAGCACTGGTATGAAATTTTCATACGGTTGAATTATTAGCATTGCCCTTGATCCAGTTTTAGCCTGTCCTAACTTGCTGTCTTCAACAAATGCTCAGGTAAGATAAAATTTGCATGGAACAGATATTATTCTCAGTAGATAACTTGGCTATGGCCACTCTGTTTGATCAGCATGGACACAAGCTGTGCCCTGCAACTTATTTTTAAGGTCAGAGGACTGTTTCTAATCTGTTTTGTTTACTAGTACGGGCATATTCGGTATGAATAGCGTAATGTCTGGTTCATTATGGACCTTTTCAACTACTACTCTCAAAAGGCAGTACAGACAAGACTATATCAATTTATACTCCATCCTATGTAGTCCTCTAACACTATTCCAGGAGGCATTGGGCTATGGCTCAGCTTTCCCTGCCTGCAGACACTCCAGACTAACATGCTGCCAGACTTGTGCTTACACGTGTTTTAGAAGAAACCCATAGCCAAGTACCATGAAGACATTCAGACTTGGGATCAGAGTCACAGGATAGCCACAAGCTCTGTTTTACATAACTGTCCATTCAAGCTCAGTTATCATTCTTCTACGCTGAATTATGTTGTTTCAAAGGTGTGGATTGTCACCTCAGTGTGCTTGTCAATTTTGTGATCGTGATGAGCACTATAAAGGACTTGAGTCAGTGATTCTTTCTCTCCATATTTCAGGATTCATATTTTAACTTTACTTTTCCTCCAAAACGTAAATGAACACTCAAAATATCAAGATTACACAAAATTAAAGGTTTTAGAAAAATTCTATTCAACGATGCCATTAATTTCCATTTGAATTTTCTAGAATTAAAAAAAAAATGCATAGATTTAGATAGGGAAGGTTTCTATCTTGAAGGAGTTGCACAGAGAAATTTCATGCATCCATTTCCTTTCATGTGTCAAACCCTTTAGTCACACTATATCTAAGACTACTATAGCATTATGTGTGTATTCTCATTTGCATAAATCCTTATGAACCCATATGGGAAAAAAATACAGTATGATAACCTACTACTGTTATTAGCTTAGTTGATAGGATTTACAGGATGATATTTTCTTTCCAAGTGTTTGGATGTCTCCAAATGAATTGTCTGAGAGGCTTACTGTCATCATCATCACCGTCATCATAGACAGATGTGGGACAAAGGAGGTGATTTCACAAGATGACTTTTAGCAATCACCAATTAAGTCCTGATAGCAAAAAATGCCAGAACTGCAGACTCACAAAGGTCTGATTTAATTGCCATCAGTGTTTCTGATGATTTTTAATGAAAAACTGATGTTGAGGAAAACTGTTGAGAAACAAGTGGTTATGGGATTTAGAAGCATTGTTTTAGAGGTAGATCTCAGAAAGTACAGGCTAGTTTGGAAGGAGACTTAAAGCAACCCATGTACATAAGAAAAAATCAAGCACACCATAGTATCCTTTCTATGTCACAAAATCATTTCACATATAGCCTATTCTTAATTTTCTCAGTCCTTTTCAGTTTTGTGAAATGCTTTGAGAAAATGTTGGGAATATTTTAAGACTTAAGTGGTAGAATGGTAAATGGTTTAGATCTTTTGATTGTACTATTCTTATGGGAAATACAATTTCTGTCATTGTAAAGTATTTATCTCAAGAGGTATACATCCAAGACTTCCTATATGATAAAGCGTGGCATTTCTACACATTTCACTTCCATTTCAATACATAAAGGAATTAAACATAATTAACCCAGAGAATACTTTTCCCACATTTTCAGCAAACTTTTGCTGAAATTATTTTATAATTTTCTCCAGAATTTTCATCTGAGTTTCTCTTCTTTATGAAGTACCAGCAGTGGATAAGCAACTTTAGCCACTTCAAATTCTAAGGAATATGAAATTTGATATCACTTTGCATAGAAAATCTGTTCTTTTTTAAAACATGAAACACTTGTAAAATAGTTTCAAATTCTTGAAGGAAGTAATATCAGTATGAAATCCTCTGAATGGTTCACCATACTTACAGCAATGAATTCCTTTCATAATTATTTCAAAATATCAAGGAAAACTTTGACAGTGAATTATGTTGTTTCTCGTACTGGTATTTATCATAACAAATGAAGTCAAATTTGGAGAAAATCAAACATAATCCTATTATTCTCATCAACCTGTCGTTTGCTTTAGTGCCTACCTTAATTTTATTCTAGCACTGTTCTGTGGATCCACATAATATGTTAATTAAGATGTTAAGTGGGTTAGGCAATTTTAAGATCCTGATATGTTTACTAGGAATTCAATGTCAGCAAAATGCAAAAGAATTTATAATAATTTTTAACTGTCAGTTCTAATATTTTTGTGTTTCTATCTAGGGATGTTCCTGCCAAACTCCAATTTCAGATGCAACAGAATATATTATCTGATAAAAGTCACATTCATTTAACGGATTACTTGAAGAAATTTGGCACCAGATATTAATGCTGAATTCTGGGTGCACTCAGCAGTCACTCTCAGGGATATGATCAATGTTTACCCCCAGAAATGAAATAAATAAATGAGCTTTCTGAAGACCTAATTAGAATACACCCTAACGAGAGAATTTTTTTTTCTGTAAAAGATAATATTCCAGGCTTTCATATCAGATGGCAGCTAATAACACTCCCAGTTATAAATACTGGTCCTGAATCTGCTTCAGTCTGAGTTATATTTTCATACCAAGCACAGTGCAGTAGCAATCCTATTATAACTCTATTTTTTTTTCTAGGTCATGCCCAAAATTAACCGCAGACATGGCATTGTAGGATGCCGACACTGAATCCCATACACATTGTATTTAACTGTCAGCTCACTGTCAGGATCATTTTGTACTGTCCTAAAGAGCTCTCTTCAAAACAAATGTGCCACAGAAAAGCCCACTGCTCAGCAGTGTGGGTGGAAACCAGCTTGTTGTCCTTCAGGTTTGGGCTAAGGACCAATCCCCCATTTTTTTTAGCAATATCTTCACAAATGTGGAATTCTGCTGTCTCTGAGACATACAGACAGTCATGGTATTTCAGTACATATCTCCCACACCCTAAGGGAAGACTCAAAAGTATTTCTACCACTTGGCTTTATATCATCAGCAATTTTCATTTTATAGAGAGAGTTGAAAATAGGATTTTTTTCTGGTGGCAAGTTACAGCTAGAATCCAGATTGAAGTATACAAAGATGTTTGAACACAGTACAAAGTTTAGGTGAACTAGGTCAAGAAGCTTAGATTTATTTTTTTTTTCATCACGTCTTCAGTAATTTTCTGCTCCTTTCTGGATAAAATATCCTTTTTTTTTTCAAAATGTAAAATTATTGATATTTTCTGTCTGTTTTTCAAGATAAATCTGATTATCTTGTAAATGATTGTATTCCACAAGTATTCTCTGTTCAATTTCTCCTGATTTAAAGTGAAACTGTTAGCAAAGTAAAAGACTTTAATTTTTTTAATAAAGTCTTTGAATTTTCAATCTGACAGGTTTCACAGTCCTGTTATCAGGATTTAAGTGATGGTTGCTAGAAGTCGAAATACTTGATTTAGAATACTGTAGAATAAGTAATAATAGAAACCAGGAATACCATAGAATGCTGGTTTAAATAAGCCAGCAGACTTCAAGGGCACCTAAAAAGTTGTTGCTACTGCATTATTTTTTTCATATTGAAAACTACGTCACACTTATTCACCAGTCTTGTGATGACATGTCATATTTTGATATTGTTCTTTTCCAAATTAATTTTGCCCTCATATCTGCTTCCCTTTTATTTCAATGAAATCATGTTGGATATTGATTAATAAAACCACTAGGGAATTTAAATTTCAAATGAAAGATGTATTTTTGGGAGCTTTTGCCAAGACCAAATATTAAATCATTTTAAATTTTTCACACTCAGGGGGTTAACCTAATATTGAGGTAGATTTTAGGTGACCGGTCATGTAGTAGATGCCCTATCACTGTAAATAAACATTTTAAAACTGTAGATAGAAACAATCTTCTTGAGGATTTCACTTTCAGTCTGTATTCATGGTGCTGAAAATTCATAAAATGCAATAGACTAAGAGGTTGGCAGGAACAAGAATAAATCTTTGCTCAGGAATCTTTTAGAAAAGACAAAATTGCATGATTCTAATAACAATTAGGTAGAACAGGTATATAAGATTAAAGGTTTTAAATTCTACTGCATAAATATATTTTCTATTGCATCTATCCTACATTTTAAAAGATGCCTGTGAAACTCATTACTCCTGCATGAGCCTGTTAACAGGAAAAAATAATGACTTGTACAATCAGCATTCACTTTTGTACATTCCTATCCATCACCCTCCTTTAAAATGGTGAAAATAAGTAAACTGTACATCTTGCAAATTTTTTTTTGCCCTGTAAGGTGTTTTTCAACTTCTAGAAAGCTGTTTCAGGGAACTGTCAATCTGAGAGTGTTCCACTTTCACACAGACTGAGCATCATCCACAGAAGCTACATCCACAGAAGGAAAAGCTGCTAATAATGTGTGTAAAAGAATCTGAGAAGGACCATGGGCAAAATTCTCAGAGATTATCAAGATAATGTGACTCTGCTATGGAAAAGTGTATTAAATATTTCCAGTTGATTGTTTTTCTTTGTTGTTCAGTATTTACGCCTGAGAAAGTGTAGTGATACAGACATGTTGTGTAACAGAGCATGTTATTTTACTTAAAGTAGTTTTTCCTTCAGTAAAACTCCTCTGTAGTATCAATATAGTGTCATACTATATTCATTTCATCTGAACTGATATTTCTGATGAAAATTTATTTGAGATTTCCTTAATTTATCAGCTCATTGTGTCATTTTTTTGAAGGGAGAATATTTCCTTCATTTTAGATTTAAGAATAAAATACGAAGAACAGGCAATGTAGGAAGAACTCTGCTATGTTGAAAGAACAGAAAAAAAATAGATATACAATGCTTTAATCTGCCATGATGTTTCTTTCCAGACACCTTCTTCCTAGATGCAATCAAACATGCTGAGCAAGACCACCTCCATGCAGCATAGGTGTCCCAGAAGAAAAAACGTGGAGATGAAAGGATTCTTGTCTTTATTCACATACTGCAGTTCAAATTAATTAATTAAGAATTAATTTTGTGTTTTCCAATAACCTAATCACAGTTCTCCCTTCTGATTTGTTGGGTTAGGAGTACACAAACGTAGAGCAGCGTAACAGATGTCCTGGCTTTGTATAAAAGAAACTATCCACCGTATATTTCTGACAGTGTCAAGAAAATCTGCAGGGAAATATCTGGGCCATATGTTTGACGTTGCATATCAGGCAAGAACTGACCTTCTAGATAGAAATGTTCAAGCCAAGAGCCTTAGAAATGTCCTTTTCATTTGCTTTACTTGCTCTGTATTCAGTATACAATAAGCACGCAAGAGGATTGAGAGCTGATGTCTGTCACAAGTGAGAGGCAGTAATAGCTCTCATTGCATCTGCCACTGCAAGTAAAAATGCAGATTCAGCTGACAAACCATCTAAATTTGGCTGAAGGATGGAAAGCGACTTGGTGGATCAGAAATTAAAAATACTACAAACTTTCATTTCGTTACTTCATCTTAACACAAGTACTGAGCTGAATTCAGCAAACTACACTTGCAGAAAAACAGTAAGTCATATATCTTTTATATTATTATATTATATTATATATAATATATAATTATATATATATATTATATCTTTTATTATAAGAAAATAATTGAATCTCTTAAAATATACCCACAATCAAAGAAAAGTGGATGTTTTGCAGAAATTCAACTTTTTAGAAAAACTCTGCCTTCTCCACTGTAATGTCACATAATTTTTTAAAGCAGTTTGTAGAAGTGTAGTTTAAAAGGCCTACATTTTTAATGTTGTCATAATCTGTCATAATAAGGATCCTACTGAGAAGAGTCAGGCTGATGGACAGTCATTATAAAGACCCTTATTTCAGCTTGGCAAAGAGGTTTCTAAATGCTTCCAAATGAACAAAATGGCCTCGGGTGAAAAAAACCACTTTTTTTTAAAACAATATCATACCTATTTAAATGGAGACTACTGATTTGTTTCACTGAGAAATGTTAAGTCTATAGACTTTCAACGATATATCTACAATCTGACTATCTCATATTCAATAATTTGTTGTCCTGAGTGAATGCTGCTTGAGGGGTTAAGGGATGACAGAGATACTTCTCTCTCTGGGTGAAATATTTCTTAATGCACACGTGCATTATTAACATGTCTTTTATTTCGGTCAGCCCTTCTTTACACCTAGCAAAGAGAATGCATTAACACAATACATACCAATTTACAGATTGTATTCTCTCAAATGACCAGAAGCAACAACTACATGCAAACCATGTCTCAGGTTTAGACTGTAAGCAAAATCATCCCATCCTCCAACATGGTAAGGAAACCACCCCATCCCAGACCTCCAGAGAGGAGTACAACCCTGAAAAGGGAGTAGCTTGAGTGACAGATGCAGTTGTAGAAACAAAACAAATGGAAAGGCCAATGTGCAGGCCTTAGACATGCTCGCTTTTGGTAGTTTTGTGTCACTATGTTTGACAGACATTCTGTTAAAAATCAAATTATAGCATAAGAGTATTGGTAATGTTAGCAGTGCACAGAAATCTAAGCCACATAGCTCTACCTAAGTGTGGTAAGGTAGGTTCAACCTATAGAACTGGATCATTTTATTGACATACAAATTTTCAAGAGGCAAAGAATTCAGAAGCTGTTCTGTAAGGGTCCTTCAAACAAGGAGGAAATGGAAGAAGCTGTGAGTACACATCCTGTGTAATGGGAGATTGCATTAATTTTCCAATTTATTTTCCAAATCTGTGCATATTCTTTTCAATAAAATATTATATATAAAATAAAAATATATAAAATATATTATAAAACATAATTTATTTTTAATTACATAAAAGTTTTAGTACATATTTTGGAGTATTCCAGGGGGGTTGGAAGAGTGCAGAGTTGATAGAGCCATGGCTAGAAGACATAGGAACACTGTAAGAGGTGGGCAGTGATAGCTGCTAGTGGAAGAAAGACCTGGCAGAAGAAACTATGCACATGTGCACAACTGGCAAAAACAAGTCCTACTGAAAGGTTTTCAAAACCTTCAAGTGTAAATGAAGGTTACTGCAAGAAGGGCAAATCAACTAGATGGTTACTTGCTAGAGGAAAGACTATAAAACCATTATGAATATATACTAAGGATTAGTTATTAATACCCCACTTATTTATTTATACTTTTGTTAGGGTTTTTTATATCCCTTGAATAAAAGCTCTATTTTTTAAACTTTAATTCACACCTGCACATAGAAGACTTAGCTATTTGAGTCCCAAAAGCTTAATAAAATTATCCCAGGTCTGCTGAGCTGGTGTTTTAGAAGCAAGACCTTAAATATCATTTCAGCCTTTGTTGCTGTCTGTCAATTCTTGCCAAGAGGATTACACAATCTTTTTTAGAAAAAGGATTACATCAAATTACAAAATGAATCCAATTATCAGATTGATAATATTCTTTCTAAATTAATCCTTAGGCTCCATAGGACAAATTTGGATTGTGGTAGTTTTGTTTAGCTATCAGTCCTCAGAATAAAAAAGTATTTTCTATTCAGTGGCATTTGATATAGGAAAGTTCTAACCATGTAACAGATGCAACATGAACAAAGTCAGTTGCAGGTTATAGTGAATGTTGATATTATGGCTTAAAGGTATCCTGCCTGAATTATATGTTGATTAGGGTCAGAGAATAACCTGATTCCCAACACTGAACTTTCCTACAAAGGCCTTACTATAGGTATTAATTAAATTAACAATATCAATTAAAGAAATAATCAATGGGTACAGAATAATAAATATCTGCTCTTAAACAGACAGACAGTATTATCTATAAATGTTGAACATTGTTCAACAATTCCTGTTTAAATGTCTTAAATGTTTGAAAAAACTCTGTTCTGAATAGTGGCCACAGAAGAAGGAGTTTCAACCTAGTTGAGAGCTGATAACTTAGAACTTAAGTTAATGATTTTTAAGATTCCAGGATTAAATGTTGAAGAATCTCTTGATGGGTTAGAGATTACTTGCTTGTGAGTGTGTAACCACAGATGTTGCTGAAGCTATGAAAGGCTTTTAACAATGCAGAAAAATCACAAGTCTCTGTATCAGGTATGGTGATATTAAGAGGCTAGAGAGTAGAAAGCAATGCACAAAAGAAAAATAAAAAACCAACAAAACAGCAACAAAACTCAGGATGCAAAACTGGTCTTTAACAAGAAACTGAATTTCTTGCATTTTTTAAGATGATGGTTCATTCATTTCTCTCACTGACAGTTCTTTAAAAGCTGTTTAAGAAACTGGAGGTCACTTATCTTAATAACATCCCAGATGAATATCTCATAGTTAAAAATGGTCTTCCCGTTTCAGATATTTTGGGTAAGAAATTGTATATATATATAATCAATAAATAGACTCAATGGATAAATCAGATGTCACAGAAATGTTGAAAATTGCAAAGGTTAAGGCATTGTTTTTGTTTCTTGAAAGCCCTAGTACAAAATTCAAGACTCGAAATTCAAAACAATTTTTAAAATACAAGTTACAAAAAAAAATGCAACCAGAGAAGTACACCAGTTATGCTCCAAATAAAGAGAGATTATATACATATACATGGTAAGTCAGTGTTAAAAGATTTTTTTAATCAAAAGTTATATTTTGAGGGCTTAATATTTATATGCTTATATGCCTCAAAGGGACAGATTCATGTCTGTTACATGTCTTGTAAAAATTTATCTGCAGTCCTCACATCAGCATTCTGATGAAGTTTTTTTTCAGCTCTCAAAACTTTACTTAAAACTAAATTTTCAGATTTCTCTTCCCGTACTTTTTATCATATATCATTATGACTGTGATCCATGAAGCATAATAAACTTATAATATTCCCAAAAGGGAAAATGCAAAATATGAATCTAAATTGCTAGCATGATGAATATCTATGAATATATAAACATTTAAAACTACAGTGATGTTATAGAGAAAAAGATATTTCCCTAGAGTAGATGTTCAAATAAGGAAGACTGGACAAAAGAGTTATCTCAGAGAGAAGATAGGAATTGTGAACAGCTTTAGAATTAAATAGTTTCCCTAATCTTCAGCAACCTAATAAAGCCTCTTGATGAAGCCAATTGCCAAGACAATCTCTTCTGTACAAAGTCTGTAAGAAGTAAGTTTAGACTGGAAATAAGTGAAAGGATCTTCTTTCCTATAGGAAGAATCCTTGCCCTTTTCATACTGCTATGCTTCTGTGCACATTTTAGTGGGCAGCTTTAGTCTTATCATTTTCTTCAGACCCCCATGAATTTGGAGGGCAAGCTGAAACACTTGCTAAATTAATTAGTACCATATGATGTTACAGTCATAGTGAGGAGTAGCATAACACTCAGCATTTAACCTAGTATTTGGGGTAAAAAGCAAGGAGCATCCTTTCCTTCTCTACCCCATCTCTGCTTCTAGCACTTTGTTCTGATCCTTTTGTGCTTAAGGAATGTAGCTCTAGCTGGAAGGATTTGGGGCATATTTTCCTCTCCCCATAGATTTTTTCACCGTACTTTCATTGACACATAATCTGAAGCTACCTGACAGACTTGCTCTGTAATACATCTAAGTAAAGAGCAGTCTGGGTTTTTATAAGGGCATCAGGTTCAAGACGATTTCTTGTAAAACTGGGAAATACGCTTTCAGAATTTTCTCATGTTCTCAAAGACATGCTTGACCCTACTGAAATGGAAAAAAAAAAAGAAAAACCTTTAATTTAAATTGCTACAATTTGGACACTATATATATTTATTTAAGGTACTGTCAGAAATTATTTGCATCACTGAATTTTGCAAATCATGCCTCTGACACTTGTAACTTAAAATTCTTTTACCGGTTTGAAAATTTTTTCTACTTCAACAAATATTTTCTATTGCTTCTTACTATAATCTTTGGGAAGTTTTAATTGCCTCCCTCTTTGCTGCTACCTGGCACTATAATATGCAGGTACTTCACGTGATGGTTGATTCATTCATAGTTTCAAAGTAAGATACAATCATAAATCATAGAATCACAGAATATTCGGATTTGGAAGGGACCCACAAGGATCACTGAAGTCCAGCGCCTGGCCCTGCACAGGGCATTCCCAGGAATCACACCATGTGCCCGAGACCATTGTCCAAATGCTTCTTGACCTCTGCCAGGCTGGTGCTCTGACCATTTCCCTGGGGAGCCTGTTCAGTGCCCAAAAACTCTCTGAGTGAAGAACTTTTTTCTAATATCCAACGTAAACCTCCCCTGGCACAGCTTCAGGTGTGCTTCCCTCAGGTCCTGTCACTGTCACCACAGAGAAGAGATCAGTGCCTGCCCCTCCCCTTCCCCTCACAAGGTGGTTGTAGACTGCAATGAGGTCTCTCTTCAGTCTCCTCAAGATGAAGGATCCAAATGACCTCAGCCACTCCTTGTCAGGCTTCCATTTGGTTAAATGTAAGAAGAAAAAAAGGTGGCTGACATGTCAAAACTGATATAAGTTCTATCCATTAAAAATGCAAGTCAGCAAACATTAAGAGGCAAGCTAACACTTTTATATTATTAAACTATTTTGCATAATTATACATATGCATAATTTGCATGCCAGATGAATGTGGAGTAATATGCATATATGAGACACACAGCTACTGATCCAGAGTGGAAATTATTGAAAAGTGCTGTAAAGTTCCCTTTCTAGTGACAGTTCTTCCCTCAGGGATGACACACACTCATACTCCACATGATAGGAAATGCTGCAATGGTGCACGATCCCCAGAAATGCCAGACCTGTCTACTTCTGGCCCTTCCTGGCCAATTTATTACAAAATTCTTTAAAAAGCTACCAAGAAACACTCTTTTAGATTTTATAACTTAGATTTTTTAATTTTCTTCATGCTAAAGATGAGAAACTTAACAGAAAATACCCTAAGTCCTGTACTAGACTTACAGCTAGATTAAATGAATTTATAAAGAGAAAAATAGAATACCATTTGGAAAAAAACCCCCATGAAGTAATAAGAAACCTTATAAAGGATATATTTAGCATATCAATAAGAATACATGAGTATTGACAATTGTCATTGACATTATGTAAAACTGATTTGTTCTTATATTCTTTTCTTCTCAGATGCCTGTAAATGTAACTTTATCAATAAAGCAACATTTTTGGAAAAATTTTTGAAAACAATACCTTAAAAAGCTTTAAAACAATTATGAAAATTGTTCAAAATTATTGATCTGAATTCTGTGAAGTTAATTAGCCTTGAGATGCCTTTAATTTTGAAAAGCATGTATTGCAGTTATCCAAGATTAACCTGTATCATGTATCAAAGAGAATTTCATATATAGTCATACATATAATGTCAAACTTATTGAGAATGATTACAGTAAGAACTTCTAGCACTAAAGACCTCCTGAAATCTTTTTTTATCTCTTTAGTTTACAGTCATGATGTATTTTTAATTGATTTATACATACGTGCAAAGACAATTAATTATTAGTTGCTATGCATAGCGAGTCACATACAGACCTCAGTTTCCTTACACCTCTAGCAACTCATTCAGGGCATGTGATGGTTGTGCATGTCTGGAGTTAAGTCTACAATAATATTTCACACTTTGTATAAAATGGAGTAAGTGGGGTTATTAGTTTTCATATTATGTAGTGGAGCAAGACTGATTTTTCTAGGCTTAATAATTGCTCTATTTAGGACTCTTTTAACCATAAAACCTATTTTTTCTCAGTAAGATGTGTTTCACTAAAAGAGCATGTCTCCTATAATTCTTATCAATCCTGTCATTCCCTTATCAGTCAAGCATAAACAGTCCTGCATAAGTTACAACTTAAATTACTGTGTTTTATTTAGAGCAGTTCTGTACACACTTCCATGTAATTTAAGGGCAACTGAATCTATTAAACTGCAAATTCTTCACAAAATTATGAGGTTTTTCTTTATTATTCTTTACAGGCAGTTTCTAAAGAACTTCCGTAGAAATTTTTTTTGGCTTTTTTTTTTTTTTTTTTTCCTTCTGTTTTTTGTTTTTTTTTTCCTCTAGATTTTTTTTTTTCTCCTGAAAGAACAGGAGTCTCTTACTGTAGAAGACACAAAATAAGCACCTGTTTATTACATTAGGTATCACTTTTACCTGGCAATGACAATTACATTTGCTCAGGAGAGGTGGAGAGGACTGTTGGAATATTATTATGAACAGTCATGTAACAGTTATAGTCAGAACAAAATAACCTGCTATTTTCCTTAATTCAATTTTGTTTTTTAACACCAGCTATTCAATAGAACTAACAGACTTAGTTTTAGGGATATTATTTTCACCTGAAATATTTTTATTTCAGGTGATTTGCAGCAATCATTTAAACTCACATCTGTTACGTCAGCGCATAAAATAGAAGCACTTTGTTTTTTTCAGATTGAAATAGTCGGGACATCTATTGCTAATATTTATGGTTTTTTTCTCAGAAAACCTACATCAGTGTTCACAATCTTTAAAGCAGAGCAGTGTTCTGAATATTGTCTTTCCTTGGTCCAGATCAATTCAGTAAAATTCCACAGAACCCAACAGTTGTACCCACGAGTGACCTCGGCATCTAGATTTGCACCATGATCAGTGGAGATCACCAGTGCACCCAGTGTGGTCCAGCCTCACGACAGACACACCTCTAAACTGCATTCAGCTGGATTCCCAACCTCATAAGGAGATATATTTTAGATATTGTAGGCAAGACTCAGTTCTCTAAAAATTGATTTCTTACACAATTTTTCTACCTTATTTCATCCTGTCTGGTCTCCAGCTGCCACCAAGAAAGCCACAGGTCTTCCCTAAGTTCTGTGTTTTATCTTTCAAATGTCTGCAGGTGCCTCAGGACTATTAGGGCATCAATAATGATACTAGACAGATATGCTTAGACAGGTGAATCCCTCATGAGGCTATCTGGATATGAACTCTATTATTCTGGCTGAAAATCTCATTCCCATTCTCATACTGTTTTCAAAGAGATATTAGAGCATGAGGGGTTCAGCCATACTTTTTCCGAGCTCAGGCTGACAACACCTGTGTTCTGATGACAGATAGTAGGGAAGGCTTATAGAAAACTACAAGAAAAAACTATATGATGGAAAGGGTACTGAAGTACCACTGGTAGAGCCAATCTCAATCTTCTTTACATGACATTTTTAAGGCACAGATAAGTCAAATGTCTCTGACAGTGACTGTAGTGATCCAGAATTAATGCCCCGGCTTGGGTTAGATAATATCTTGAAGTGCATTCCTGCCTTTCATTCATATGTTGCTCAAATTGCGGAAAAGAGAACAGCAGAAATTAAGATTTTAGATTTGGGTTTGTTTAGGGTATTTTCTTTTTGGTTTTAGGCCAAAATGAAAAAATAATTCATCAGGTATTTGCCACTCCTAAATAACACAGCAAGTAGCCCATAGCGCTCAACTTTTAGAAAAATGTGAATAAAAAGTTATCAAATTCTAATATGTATAAATGGACATTAAATTTTACCATTATGCATCTATAAAATTAAAGTAAGATCTACTTCAAATCCTTACAATTTTTGAGAATCAATTGAGGTTGGTCTTTAAAAAATCCAAAACTTCAACAACAGATATGATCATAATGATTATTTGCACATATTGCTCCTGAAAAAGGAGCAGTTATTCACCAAACACTGATAGGTGGGGTTTTATTCATATTTCAAACAGATACTTAGAACATATATGAGCACAACATATATGAGCACAACAAGCATAATTTATTTCCTCATGGAAAAGGGCTTTTAATGTCTGCAGATAGCACTTTTCTCAATTCAGGTTGGTATCAAGATTTCACAAATGATATAAAACATATTTGGTCTCTTAGAGACTGTATCAGCTAAATAAATTTCTTTCTTTTCCTTGCCTCAGGGTGCCCAGCCCAATTTTGAACACAATTACAGTAAAAAAACACTAGCTGCAACACAAAATGTTCTATCTTTATATGTGTATAAATTCAGCTTCCTTTTATTTTTTTCTGGTGTGGCTTCTAGAAAAAAAAACTACTCTTCTTTCCTAAAAAAAAATTTTTGGTTAAACATGAGAAATGCTTATGAAGCTTATGCTTAATTTGAACATGGTTAATAATTCTGGTCATGGTTTCACCATACAAAAAGATGTGAAATTTTCAATGTAAGTGCTCACCTAAATAGGGACTCAATTAAGTAATGTGCACCAGTTTAGTCACAGGCCTGTCTGAACTCTTGATCCAGTAACTGTATCTGGGCTTCAAAATCCCAGTTTTAAAACTCTCAACAGCCATTATATATCCATCAAGCCATCCTCATTACAGCTACTTAAAGAATTAGCAAACTCTTAGGAGTGTGACTTGAGAGTCTTACAATGTTCTCACTATCACTACTGATCTTCTATAGCTGGAAAGCAATCTGTGTCCTTCTGTCATGGACAATCTCTTCTTTTTATGAAGTGCTTTAGTCTACCTAAAAAAAAAAATTAATTTCTGTTTCTACATAGTACCTTCATTTTCACTTAGAAAATGAATTGAATTAACACAATCCTGCCTTCAACACTGTAAACTGGGGAGAGGGGTGTCATGTTCTTTAATCACTTTTAGCTCAAGGTGCTTGACAGAGATCCACTTTACCTTTTTACTTTGTCAGTATTAACTACTCTAACAGAAAATATGCTTTTTCACTGCACTTTCTTCAGAACCTTCTCTCTGATATGAAGCTTTATCAGTTAAAAGTGTAATTCCCAGTAATATAGATAACACCAAAAACCCTATAGCTGTATATACTGTTAAATGGATTTGAGTTCCAACAAATCCTTTGCTTTTATTTTGGCAAAGGTTTTTTAAGGGATATCTACCTAGCCTGAAAGTGAGTAAAGCAACTTATAAAGAATTAGAGAAATACAATTAAGAGTTTATCAACTCCTGTGAATCTATATGAAGTTGTCATACCTGTCAATAAAAAGAAAGAAACTGTTTTGCAGAATTAGAAAACAAAGTCTTATCTTCAGGAATTATAGTTTTCTTAAAATCTGGGTGAGGCAGTAGCCTTGAATCATACACTGATACTGTATATATATATATACGTATTTACACTTGTAAATTTGCATGGTTCCACATTTAAGTCTAGCTAGTGAATCTGGCAGTCCTATGTGTGAATCAAAGAGATTCAGTGTGTCTTTACAGCTGCATAGGAAAGAAAGAAAAAGAAAGAAAGAAAAAGAAAGAAAGAAAGGAGGAAAGAAAGAAGGAAAGAAAGGAAGAAAGGAGGAAAGAAAGGAAGANGAAGGAAGGAAGGAAGGAAGGAAGGAAGGAAGGAAGGAAGGAAAGGAAAAGAAAAGGAGGCATGTAGTATTCCTTACGTGATATTGCTTGCAGTTTGGCAAACACACAGTTCAAAGGTGAGACTAAGATTTTAGTGAGCCAGTTATCTTTAGTCCTAATGGAAATAACTCTTATTCCTACAGATAATACCAGAGATAACTCACTAAACACACAGTATTTGCCAAAATAAAAAAAACAGTGAGGAAACACAGCTCTTAAGCAGCATATGTTTCCATGTGATAATCTCAGCTGCCTTTCATGTATAGCATGCAAGTGAACAAGACAAATCCCTTTGTACCGACTGCCCAACCAGTGCAACGCTGTAAAATATCTGTACTTTCTACAGCTTTTTGTCCGGTCCAGAAATCTCTAGCTAGGGTGTGTAACATAACTGGAGGTGAAGCACTGGGCATGAGGGTGGTTTATTAATGTACTGGACATGGAGGAAGAAAAGACAGGAACCCAAGGAATATGATGATAGAATTGTAGAGTGGTTTGGCTTGAAAGGGTTCTTAAAAATCACATAGTTCCAACTCCTCTGTGATGGGCAGAGATGCCACCCGCTAGATCAGGTGGCTCAGGGCCCCATCCAACCCAGCCTAGAGCAATTCCAGCTTCTCTGGAGGCCCTCCTTCAGTGTCTCAGAACCGTCTGAAGAGCTTCTTCCTAACATGCAAGATCATGGATCAGCTGGACGACATGTAACAAAGGCACACCAGTTCTGTGATAGAAGAGCCACCAGGATGACTAAGGGGCTAGAACAACGCCTCGTGTATGAAGAAAGGTTGAGAGACCTGAGTTTGCTTGAGAAAGGGGTTGACCTCCAGACATCCCTCCCGGCCTCAATCATTTTCTGATTCCATGATTCTATACCTTTATAGAAGGCAAGAAACCATTATGTCATTTTTCTAATACAAATGTGCACTTATACAGACCTTGAAGATTTTTTTCACGTTTCGTCATTGCAAGATTTTCATTCTTATTTTGATACTGGATATCACTGGTTTAGAATAGACAATTATGTCCCAATGTCTTCTTTTCTGGAAAAATATTGTTGCTTTAATTTGTGATCTTTCGCATTTCTTTAATTTTATTGCTGTTTCACTGACAATTTCAATGTTTCTTTAATGATCATCCACAAACTTGTATGAGTGTGTTCCATTTCACATTTAAAAACTGAACTGCATTTCTCAGGAGTGAATCAGGGTGATCTTAAAATGTTCCTCCAAGAACTACCAGCTGAGACTAGAGAAAGGGCAGGAAACAATGAATTCCATGTCATCTTTTACATACTCATGATCTTTGGTTGTTCCAGGACCTGAATGCCAATATGCACACAAAGGAGTGTTCAAATATTTTCTTTGGCAGCTCCAAGAAAGATCATCTTAATAGGAGACCCACAGCATGAGGGAAGAACATACTTCTTAGCAGAGAGATTTGCTACTTTCTTACTCTGTAAAATATATATATATGTTTAGTTGACAGATTTGTCAGTTCTTTTTCTTTTCTTTGTCTATCCCTTTTCTTGACATTTGAAATAGGGAAAATATCACCTATGTAGTTTACTCTGTATATATTTGAAAAAACCCATAATTACTTGTCATACAATGTCTTGCAATGATTCGTGCATTATCCTTTGTGATTTGGAACTACCTTTTTTATTTTTAATTTTTATTTCTGTAGTAATCATCCCCATTAGTCTATTGCTTAAATTTTTAAGAGTCTGAAGTTGGATATTATTTTTTTATGTTCTGACTGATCTAAACTGACCTCTGTTGTCTTTTTATCTCTCTTCACACTTCTCTGGGTTACATTTCAGCTTTTTATACAGTCAAAGCTGAAATCTCCTGGAAAATGTTGCAATGCCTTCTATTAAAAATCAGTGACAATTAAAATATTAGTGCTTGGAGACTCCTGCTTTGTTAAAAGCATTTGGATAAAAATGATTTCTTTTCCGTTTATGTTTTCACTTGCTCTTGCTTTCCATATGCGTTCATCTGCTCTTTCTCTAGCTTGTAGAAATAAACATCTTACCATGAGAATTAGGGTTGCTTTTTAGTTCTTCAGTATTTGCCCCATAGAGATACTGGCTCCACAACAAGGAAAGACAGAGGTCCTTCCAGACTCCTTTTGGACCTTAGTTTCTGTAGAAGAAAACTTGAACACATTTTCCAGAAGATAACTGTCACGTGTTACAGAAGACCCTTCATCTTTTTTTTCAAGCTACTCTGTAAGTTGCCTGGAATACACCATGATATATTGACCCTGTTTGTCCTTTTCTTCTNTAAAACCTAGTAGATGACATTTTACTTATCTAAAAACTCTTTCAAAGTAAAAATACAGTATTCATTATGTGAAAAATTTTCAGAACTGACTGCTATCTCTGTAAGAGTCACCAGCAAGAAATCTTCATCAATGGGTGGTTTCCCTTAGGTTCCAGAGCAGTAAATACGTTTTCTCTGTTGTCGAGGAAGAAAACATAGTAAGAAAAAATTTCCTGGTGGCAAAACACTGATAAGAAAGGTGAAGAGCAAAAGAACAGAAAAGTCAGACTAAATGAATTTGAACAAATTTTAACTCTTCAAACAGGATTCATTCTAGAAAATCAGGTACAAAGCAATATATTTAAGAACAATTAATGCCAACTAATGGAGTATATTTTATGGAAATACCTAATTAGCCATGCAATAAACTGTTAGGTCAATGCCATACCCACATAGTTAAATGTCATATTTATTTTAAAGCAGTGAGAAAGAGTACTGATTTTATCATTATATGCATCACTGATGAGACAGTACAGAAAAAGCCTTCTGGAGTTGCCGTTTGTGGATAAATACAAGTCATTCTGTCTAGCTTATTAGCTGGGAGTTGATACGAAGTTTGCTTGTATCGTTCCAATGCATCTATGACCAGAAAATCAATACTGAAGAATTTTTGCTCAGAAGTGGAAGAGGTAAGAGTGAATATACCAAAACAAAAGGGATGCAAAAGCAATCACTTTGATTATAATAATGAACATGAGAAGCCCTGGGCTTTTTGTATCTGCAAATGCGTCATCATTTTTGTGCACAAATATAGTAAAGGAAAGTTTAATGGTTCCATGCCTCTTTTGCGAGAGAAGTGAGATGTCTCCATGGATGTTCAGAGTCAGCTGCTCTCATACTGAATATGATGAGAAAGCATAGAAGTTTAGCCTAAGGAATTATCAAGAGGGCAAAGCAAACAATATACAAGGTAATCTGACAGTTCTTCACATGGAAGAGTATGAAATTAGACCATGCAGTTCTGAGTCACAGAATCACAGAATCACAGAACAAGCTGAGTTGGAAGGGACTTCAAGAATCATTGAAGTCCAGCTCTTGGCCCTGCACAGCAACATCCCCAAGAATCATACCATGTGCCTGAGAGGATTGTCCAATTCTTCTTGAGCTCTGCCAGGCTGGTGCTGTGACCACTTCCCTGGGGAGCTGTTCCAGTGCCCAACCACCCTCTGGGTGAAGAACCTATCTCTAATATCCAGTCTAAACTTCCCCCATCACAACTTTAGGCCATTTCCTCAGGTCCTGTCTCTCTCACCACAGAAAAGAGATGAGTGCCTGCCCCTCCCCATCCCCTCATGAGGAAGCTGAAGACTCCAATGAGGTCTCCCCTCAGTCTCCTCTTTTCCAGGCTGAACAGACCAAGTGACCTCAGCAGCTCCTCCTACGGCTTCCCCTCAAGGCCCTTCACCACCTTTGCTGCCCTCTTTTGGATGCTCTCTAATGGCTTAATGTCTTTCTTATGTTGTGATACCCAAAATTGCACACAGAATTCAAGGTGAGGCGGCCCCAGCTCAGAGCAGAGCAGGGCAATCCCCTCCCTTGCCCGGCTGGCCATGCTGTGCCTGATGCTCCCCAGGACAGGTTTGGTCCTCCTGGCTGCCAAGGCACTGCTGACTCATATCCAACTTTCCTCTGACCAGGATCCACAGGTCCCTTTCAGCAGTACTTCTTTCCAGCATCTCATTCCCCAGTGTGTGCATCCAGGGTTGTTCCATGCTAGGTGCAGAATCTAGCATTTTCCCTTGTTGAACTTCATATGGTTGGTGATTGCCCTGTCCTTTAATTTGCCAAGGTCTCTCTGTAGGCTGGTGTGAATATTTACTGAGAGTGAGGATTTGATCATGTTTTGCCTATGCTGAGCTTGGACTGTCGGGTGGAGGGAATTACATAGTGTTTCAGTCTGCTTTATTCTCCTCATTCCATGACAAGTTTTCCATCTTTTCTCTGTATTCACTTCCCACTATCTCCAACTGAAACACAGTATCCTCTACATGTTTCTATACTTGAAGGCTCATATTGTTTTAATATTAGTTTGATTTTTGTATTTCTTTCTCATTTACAGATTTCAGTGCAATTTTTACTCTTTGTTTGCCATATTTATTTTTAAATCTAATCTATTAGTCTGAATGACTTACATACTGGTTCCCATTCTTGTCACCTTCCATTTCTCTTGCTTTCACCCTCTGTCTAATATGTCAACTCCTGTTCTATGCAAAAAAAAATTAAACAAAGATTGTGTTATGTGCCCAGGAAACACATTAAGATATTTTTTTCTTTAAGTAATTTTGCACAGAACTATGGTGTTTTTTCATACTGAAGAAAACTCTGTATTTCTAAAAGAAGTCAGCATATGATAATGTGGAAATAACTTTTCTTATATACTACCCGTAAGGATGGATTTATTTGTCTGCAGCCATGATTATGGGTGGAGAATGGAAGATGAAAAACACACTTATTCCCGTTCTTTATTGCAACAACATAACAAGCAGAAAGTCAGACAACAATTCTGGACATATCTCTCTGGTGTATGTGGAAAAAATGGAAATTGGCAGTCAGAGGTAGTAACTAGCAGTTTTAGTGCAAAAGGGGCATTGTAAGAAGAATATAATGGATGAACAAAAACTGCATTCATAACACTCACCTCCCAGTCACCTTCATACAAAGCTGACCTTCCTTGTTTGTATCCCATTCAGCATTGAATGAAAAGGTATCAGAGCAGTGAGAAAGATTATGATCATGGATTTCCAGAGGGCTACCTTCAGCATCTTCAGGGACCTGCTTAGAGGAATCCTCCAGGATAGGGCTCTAGAAAAGAAGGAAGTCCAAGAGAGCTGGTGAGTATTTAAGTACCACTTCCTCCAAGTTCAACACCAGTAAATCCCATGATGATGAAATCAGGAAAAAGGGGTAGGATGTGCATGGACCTGCTAGCAAATATCAAACAGAAGAAAGAAATTTATGAGATGTGGAAAAAGGGACGGGCTACATGGGAGTACTATAGGAACATCATCAAGGTATGCAGGAATGAATGAAGAAGGTCAAGGCCCACTTGGAATTGACTTGGGCAAAAGACATCAAGAACAACAAGAAAGGTTTCTACAAGTACATCAACAGTAAAAGGAAGATTAGGGAAAATGTGGAGCCACTGCCGAATCACGTGGATCTTCAGGTATAGGAGGATACAGAGAAGGCAGAAGTATTGAATGCCATGTTTGCCTCAGTCTTCACCGCTTAACTCAGCCCTCAGGAGTCCCAGATCTCAGAGGTAAGAGAAGAAGGCGGGAGAAAGGAAGATTTACCCTTGGTCATGGGGGGTAGGATTACAGGACAGCTAAGCAGACTAAACATCCATAAATCCATGGGCCCTGATGGGATGTACCTACGGGTGCTGAAGGAGCTGGCAGATGTTTCTCTGCAGCTCTCAATCATCTTTGAGAAATCATGGAGAATGGGAGAAGTGCCCGATGGATGGAGGAAGGTCAATGTTATCTCATCTTCAAAAAGGGCAAGAAGGAGGACACAGGGAACTACTGACCAGTCAGCGTCACCTCCATCCCTGAAAAGGAGATNTCCCTGAAAGGGTGATTGAACAGATCATTCTGGAGGTCATCACGAAGTATGTAGAAGAAAAGAAGGTGATCAGGAGTAGCCAGCATGGATTCACCAAGGGGAAATCACACTGACCAATCTGATATCCTTTTATGGTGACATAGTAGGATGGGTCAATGAGGACAGAACAGTGGATGTTGTCTGCCTTGACTTCAGCAAGGCTTTTAACACTGCTATAACATCTCCATAGGTAGGCTCAGGAAATGTGGGTTAAGTGGATGGACAGTGAGGTGGACCAAAAACTGTCTGAATGTGAGTGGGCTTGGAGTCAGTGGCATTCCCCAGGGATCAGTACTGGGTCAAGTCTTATTCAGCTTCTTTATCAATGACCTGGACAAAGGAACAGATTGTACCCTCAGCAGTTTTACAGATTATATGAAACTGGAGGGGCAGCTGGTACACCTGAAGGCTGTGCTGCCATTCAGTGGGACCTTGATAGGATGAAGACTTGGGAAGAGAGAAACCTAATGAAGTTCAACAAGGGCAAGTGTAGGGTACTGCACCTGGAGAGGAATAACCTCAAGTACCAGCTGGGGGCTGACCTACTTGAGAACAGCTCTGCAGAGAAGGACTTGGGAGTCTTGGTGAACGACAATTGGTAGTTAGCCAACTTGGTGAAGTTGGCAACTAGCCAGCAGTATGGCCTTGTGGCCAGGAGGGCCTGGCGTGAATTGGGAAGAATGTGACTGGCAGGGCAAGGGAGATGGTCCTGCCCCTATACTCAGCTCAGCCCTAGTGAGGCCACATCTGGAGTGCTGTGTCCAGTTCTGGAAGCCTCAGTACAAGAGAGACAAGGAGCTACTGGAGAGGGTCCATTGGAGGCCAAAGATGATGAGAGATCTGGAGCATCTCCTATGAGGAGAGACTGAGGAAGCTGGGCCTGTTTAGTCTAGGAGGAGAAAACTGAGAGGGGATCTCATCAATGCTCAGAAACATCTCAAAGGTGTGTGCCAAGAGGATGATGCCAGACTCTTTTCAGTTGTGCCCAGAGATAGGATGAGGAGCAATTACCATGAACTAAAACACAGGAAGGTTCACCTCACCATGAGGAAGAGCTTCTTTACACTGGGGGTGGCAGGGCACGGGAACAGGCTGCCCAGGGAGTTAATATAGTCTTCTCCCTCTCTGGAGACATTCAAAACCCACTTGGATGCATTCCTGTGTCCCCTGCTCTACGTAATCCTGCCTCGGCAGAGTGGGTTGGACTGGATGATCTCCAGAGGTGCCTTCAAACCCCAACAATTCTGTGCACGTGTGATTCTGGTAATATCCTAATTCAGAAGCTCAAGCATTGGTTTTACCCTTTATTTGGGCCATGTGCTCAATCTCTGCTGAAATCAGCAGCACCTTAGAATTTGGTTATTGTGTTTCAATTAATAAAGATTAATTTTAAGAATGTGCTTAAAAGATATGAGTGAACTGAGGTCTAAGGTTGATTGAAAAATTCTCTTAGTGTTTAAAGAGTTTAACTGACTATTAAAAATGGTAGACATTACTCTGATAATGATAGACTGTGGATTTCTCAATTGTCTCTATGTATAAGTCAAAAAGAAAAAAAGGCATCTGAATGCTCTGAGGTGAAAAATTGTCAAAGCAGAAGAGATTGGGCAAAAGGAAGATAAAATTTTTTTATTGAAACAGGAGTAAAGGGAGACTGTAAAAGGAAACTGTAAAAACAAGGCTGCCACTACATATATCAGTGGAGACGACTTTGAGATCTAGGACACAACCATATCTAAGGAAAATATAGACTAAAATTCTATTTTTTCATAGAACTAATTTTTCCTTCCTTTTTGTCATTTTTTTTTTCTTGTTTATTGATTACACAATTTCGTATTACTCTCTTAGAATGGGAAGTTTGGCTTACTCTCTGACAAAATTATGAAAAAAAAAAAGAAAATATTTTATAACTTTCCATCTGAAAATATGGGACATCTTCTGTAAGTTTGAACAACATGCAAAAGAAGGATTCCTAAGTTAAACATGTTTGTAAGACATTGAAGTACTGTTCCTGAATCCTAATGTGACTTGCATGTGTCCCAGTATTTTTGAGATTAAATTTGAGACCCTGATTAAATGTAATTCCCAGTTTTGCATGTATCAAATGAGTATAATGTTCTGTATTACTACTACTGCTTCCAAAAAGCCCTAATAGTTCTGTTAAATTTTTCAAACTTTCTTGCTGTAAACCAGAGCTGGGCAAATAAAGGGGGAAGAAAAACTTTCTTTAAAAACAACAACAACTAAAAATAGAAAAATAAACTAAAAAAAATAATCCCCCCAAAGCCATGATTTTTCACTTCCCCTCCTATAGGTTTGATTTCTGAAAATACTTGAACAAAATTTCTCTAGTAAAATTACTGAGAGACAATGAATTCTTGTTGGAAGCTTTTTTATAATAATTGAATTTTAAATTAATATGAGCACTGTGTCATATATGTCAGAAATTGTTTATCTTCTCAGTCATAACTATGAATAAAAACTAAGCTTTGAATTATCACAATCAATGGAAAAGAGGTAAAACACAAAGTGGATAATCACGGCCCAAAGTCATGCTCTGACTTTAGATATGTTACATAAGGAGAGACAACCTGAAAAGTAATTGAATTTATTACTTCTTGTGAATTCTTAGTGCAAATCTATCAGCTTTAAACCTTTCTGCAGATACAGCTCCATCTTTTTATCTGTTTTTTTTAGGTTTATTTTGTTCGGTTTGGTTTTTTCTTAGTTAGTTAGTTAATAAATTTATCAGGTACTATGTTGAATGTTTTAGCAAAATTAGAAATGCCTGAGATTACAACCTAAAATAAGAAAATGTGCACTATGGGGAGAAGATGCCTGGTTTTACTGCCCTTCCAACTGTATGTTTTATATATTGGCAAAAGTAGCTTACAACTGCAGCAGTATAGAACTCATGATAATAAAAACTTTAGGGCTTACAAAATGTCATAAAAAGCTCATGAACTATTTCTAGAAAAGTCATGAATTATTTATGAAGCAACTTTCAGAACTAGGTTTTCTGTTCTGCTTCCATTTATATTATATGTCTCAGGGTCATCAATTTCAGTTTATTTTAACATATGAAAGAAAATCTTTCACTTTTTTACTAGAAAGTAATAAACTTTGAGCATAGTTTCAAACAAAAAGAAGTCCACCATTTATGATATATATGTAAGAGATGGTTATTAATTAAACATAGACATTTAAAAAGAACAAAATTTTAAGTGTCCACAGCTTCAAGCCAGCTTAAAATTTGTGAGAGCTTAAATGGTTTATTGCTGTTCCATCTGAAAATTAAAGTTGAATAAACAATTTGCAGCTAACATTTTTTTCCCTAGAAAAAATCATCCTTTTCTTCTCTTTGAAAATTGAGTAACAATTTTTGGGTCCTGCAGTGAGTCGATCTTGGTGGGATTTCAGGTGTCCAAGCTGCTCTATCACTCCCTCTCCTCAGCAGGACAAAGGGGAAAAAATAAGGTGAGAAAAAAAACCCTTGTGGGTTGAGACAAAGGCAGCTTAACAAAGAAAAGCAAAAGCAATGCTGAGAACCAAAGGAAAAAGAGATTTATTCTCAATTTCCCCAGTCACTTCCTAGGAAGCAGGGCCTCAATATGCATAGCAGTTGCTCCAGAAGACAAATGCCTTAATGACAAATGCCTTACTAACAAATGCCCACTCCACTCCTTCTTTCTCTTAATGTTTCACGCTGAGCACGATACCATCTGGTAAGGAGCACCCCTCTGGTCAGCTTGGGTCAGCTTTTCCAGCTGTGTCCCCTCTCAGCCCTGCTCACCCTCAGCCTAAAGGCCTTGGAGGGCGAGTTAGGAGAGACAGCACTGATGGTGGTATGTGCAGCACTGCTCAGCAGTGCAGTGTTACCACCGCTGGTCTGGTTACAAACACAAAGCACAGCAGTGTAAGTGCTGCTGAGGAAAGTTACCTCCTTCCCAGACAGACTCAATACAGTTTCTTGATCAGAGAAATAAAAGGTTGTGTGCTAGCGACTTCCACTGTATCAGCACATGAATAAAAAGGGCAGAGTTTTGGTGGACTAAATGCAACTACATCACATACTGTTGGTCAGATCAACTACACTCCATCCTCACAGCCTAGAAATATCTTCAAAAATTGTTCTTTAAGAGAACTTTGGCACCTACAAGTGCAGAGACATCTCCAACAGACACAGGCCAAACAGTAAAAACTGATCTAAAAGATATGTTCATCACCGAAATGTTATCATCCCATGTATGAGGAAGCTTTCAAGTTGTGGCTTTGAACCATCTAAGGGAAGTTAATTAAGGAATGAAGGACAAGGGAAGCCTGAACTGGAGAAGAGACACTCCCTCTCAGTGTTTGTGAACTGAAAGGGCAAACTGGTCAGCTTTGTCGTGGGAGGGGTAGGAGGGTTTCTATTCGTATTTTTGTGCAGGCAGTGTATCTCAGATCATCTGTCTAGATTCCCCTTTATAGAACACGGGGAGCAATTACAACTTCTACAGTACAGCTCATTTTAGGGGAATCAGCTACATTTGGTCAGATGAACTATGCAACAGATGCATATATTTCTCTCAATTGAACAGAAACAGAGCTAAGGGCAGAAATCCCAACTGTACATATTTAAAACCAAGTAAGAGGAATCCTGCCTGGCGTCTTTGTCTTCAGAATATTCACGAACTCGTAAGTTGTCTTTTAAGATTGGATCAAAATTCTTAACTAATAATCGCCAGAAATTGTGGAAATTGTAGCATATGGTAATGAATCATCAGTTGCTGACTATTGTTGAGTCACTGCACATGTAAACAATGTACTGTTTATCACTTCTGGAAACACCAATCCTTAATATCTGTTCAAATAATAAAAAGTTTTGGTAACAAAACAATAAAGATAAATACTGAATAATGTCAATTTTATGGGGCAAAACATTCCTGGTATGAGTTGGCAAAGCTAATATCACTGGAAAAAATATTTTTTTGGGACTCAAATCATTTTCACTTATCTGTCACAATAAGAAAATATCAGGTTATACAGCACTGAACAGAATGAAGAAAGAAGCTGAATTTTCTAGCTCAAACACTGAATTCTCTGCCTTAATGCTGCAGTTATTTACCTAAATCTAGCTAGATATTCTAAAGCCATCATCAGAAACGTAAGTGTGGGGAGAGGAAGGAGGGAGGGAGGGAGGGAAGGAGGGAGGGAGAAGCAGCCAGAAGTTAAAAACCTATTGCTAAGCTTAATGTTGTCACCTTTCCTGCTCAGCACAGGCTAGGATTTCTCCAAGTAAATATGTATTCTTTAACAAGAAAAGCAAACTAGACCTGGGATGAATCATAGACTATCACATGTCAAAAGGGTCCTGCTCCTTGCAGTGGGGCTGCTCTCCAGCCTGTCATCCCCCAGTTTGTATGTGCAACCAGGATTACCCTGCCCAAGGTGCAGAATCCGGCATTTTCTCTTCTTGAATTTTATATGGTCATAGGATAATAGAACTGTAGAATCACAGAATCATAGAATGGTTTGGGTTGGAAGGAAACTTAAAGGTCATCTAGTTTCAACCACCCTGCCATGGGCAGGAATGCCACCCACTAGATCATATCATTGCTCAGCTCCCTAGTCTATCCAGATCTCTCTGTAAGGCCTATTTTACCCTTGAGGGAATCCATAGCTCCTCCTAATTTAGTATTATCAGCAAAATTCCTTGATATACATTTGACTCCAGCCTCCAGATCATTAACAAAGGAAAGAGAAATAAAAGGGGAATGAAAAAATGAAAATAATTTTCTTGATAAATATTATTTATAAATGCCATGAAAAGTGAAAGTTTTAGTCTTTTGGTTGAAGAAAACAAAAAAATGAAGTTAATTTTAAAATTTTATTACAGGTGGCCTTAATTTCGATTAATATAACATGGACTTTACTTAATTTCTTCAGTTATTTCTGCAGTCATTTGACTGTACATACTATTTCAAATCAAAAGTAAGTCTTTACTACGACTCTTTTTTAACACTCTGAAGGATGTGAAAAAGGTTCTGTTTCAAACTGAGGTTGCCTTCCTGTATTGAAGTCTTTACTCCTGAAATGAGAGACTCAAATACCATATAGAGTAAGCCACTTCTCCAGGGAACTCAGTCCAGCTTGAGCATTCAGTTCTCAAGAAAATAAAAAGCTGAAAAAATGGTTTGAACCACACATTAAAACTTCTTTCTTCAACTCTCTTAAATAATTTTTCCACTTGGAAGCTTTTAGGTAACCAAAAAACTTTCTAGGAATAGCGTCACTGCAAGCTTATAACTTACTCATATACCCACAAGTTAACTACATTAGTGCTAAATGATGATGCCTGCTAGAACCACAGCTTGTCAAAGAACATTTCAATTACAAACTGCAATGTCCTTCCAGCCTGATGCCTAAAAAGGATTGTCTGGTCATAGAAATGGAATACTGCATCTGCATTAAGTATTGATCCATCTCCATTTAAAATAATAGGTAGAAGTATATCCAAAATTTAATATGGAGATACAAACACTATAATAATGAACAAAGTTATATTTTGGTTTTTTGTATCTCCATTCAGAATTGCAATCTGATTTTATTCTTCCATAAAGGATAAAATTACTAGAGCATACTACAAGTACAACTAGAAAAATTCTGGAAGTTGATCTACTTTATTTTTTTTTAAAGTTTTGATTCCCTTTCAGGATTTGGAGTCTTTAATATCAGGTGGTAAGTCTACACCATTTTGAAGTTCATATAATCCAAGCTCTATAAACTGTACTTTGCTCTAACTCTCTATTTGATGTCCACTGCAACTACAGAGTCTGAAATCCATAAACTGCACAAGTTTGCTCTGCAATACTGCAACACCCCGTAATTACTTCAGACTGTTTCATCAATGACTGCAGATCGGTTCTCCACAATACTTCTTTTTTAAATCCTGGCAAGCACATGGAAGTTTGTTTTCAGTATAGCAGCTTAGGCTGTAGACAGTTTCCAAAAATCTGCATATTCAATCACTATTTCTTCACTCTCTGATATACTGCCAAAATATCTCTAAGACATCACTATGGAATTCTAATGACATTGTCAACCTGTTGCATATAACTGACAGTTTTAACCTTTATGTTTTGAGAAACATTCAATAGTTTTTTCCCATAACACTTCCCCAAAATAACTGGTTTTGTATTTCTGGATGATGGGTTTCAGCCAGCCTCCCGCATGCCAGGTTATTCAAAGCTGCAGTATAACACGCAGTTAAATAGAGAATTATATGACATAGATTTCACCATCTGGCATAGGAGTGTGATGTTTTTTACATGTTCTAAAATTATTTTTCAACCAAGGATATTTCATTGGATAGCTGCTAATACAGCCATGACGCTCCTCATTATATGAAAGTATGTAAAAATAACACTAAAGTTCAGGTCATACACACTTTAGGCATATCTGTATAACTGTGTACAAAGACATTTTGTGATGATTCCGAAATACTTTATCTTTGTGGCAACTTAGCCCTGTAAATATTATAGCTACATTTAAATAACAACAAGCTAAAGTCTGTAAGTTCAATTTACAGGGAAAGCTTACAAGGGTGCAACACAATTTCATATTCACAATAGTGCTAAGCATGTAGGCTTCAGGTAGGAGGTGATCTAGATATTCTTGTACGATGTTATTAATACATGCCAGCTCTTCACTAACTCAGAAATTTTTCTATTGGACTTCACCATGTAGACTTGTCTTCTGTTATCATTCTTAGTTGGTAAGAGGAATTAAAAAGATAATATGGTTTGAAATTTTTGTTAAGGTGAGGTTCTTGGGTCACATAAATAAAGCAACCCTGTGAATTTCAACAGAGCTGTATCAATTCAGGTCTGTAATTCACTTACTGAAGGAGTATATCTATTTACAAGTGTATTTTAATTTGCATTACCATAAACAAGGTTTTGCTTAGAAATCCAAAACTAGAAACAGGTTGTCAGTGCTTTTCATTAGCATTTCATGCTTTACTACAGTACACTTTGGGGAATTACAGACTCCAAAAGTGGAACATGATACATTGCTGGAAATATATTTTCATGTGGTTTTAGTGATTTAAAATAGATTGGTATACAAGAAAAAGAGTGCTAGCAAAGAATCCAGGGAGAGTTTTCAAAGAAAATGCAAATTCTCAGAGAGACACCTGTTAGGACTGGCCAAGATAAACCTTGTAACCCTCAAGGGGTCTAGTGAAAACCTCAGCTAGTGAGCGTTCATGTCCTCTTATAGGTAACTTTTCCTTAAATCTAACTGATAGTTCTTAAAAACTGTGACAAACTTTTTTAAAAGTGAATTTTTAAAAAAGAATACCTTGATCTATTCTCTTAATTCATAAGAACCTGTTTTAAGCTCTACAATAAAGAAAGCCAACAGATCAGTGGAGTTACCCTGCTGCTCCATTGTCCTGACACTGCCAGACTGGTAGTTCTTCTCTCACTAACTTTGCAACAGTGACTTCTAATTCTGAGGAACCAGAGAGGAGGCTGAAACAAAACAATAAAAAAGGAACCATATAATGGGGGAAGGAGTGTAAGCTTCAGGCAAAAAGGCTCGAGTGGGAAGTTGCTTTTGTTCCAGGAACCTGGTGTTCTGATGAGCCATTGGTGCTTGAACAGCTCACGACTGACTGTGCACGGAAGAAGCCAAGTCATCTGAGCTGTGAGCCGGCCGTCTCGGGAGGAAATCTGAACACAGATATGCTCAGCTGCTCGACTGCAGCGCAGGGCACTCCGTCAGCTCACCAAACCCATACACTGTAGACAAATGGTACTGAAAGCAAACAAACATGTGACAGATTCTTATTGCCACCTCTAACCTTGTCAGCTTCTTCAGCTGGCAGATGGATTAATCCAATCGGTGGATTTTACTGGAGCCTAACATTGTGGAGGCAAGAGCACTGTAACTGAATATATAAGATCAATCCTTACTGGAACTGTTGAATTATCAGGACAATTACCTACACTAACATCTCTGTGTCAAATTATGTGCTAAGTGAGTAGTCAGAAAAAGTGAAAGCAGGAATACTTCAATTTTATCTCTTTTCCGCCAGCATGCATATCTTATTTCTACTAAACAATCTATAGAATACTTTCTGGTTGTCTACAGAAAGCTTAAGGTATTTTTGTGTATCGTTAAAGAATCTAACAACCTGTTTCCACATGTGACGGGGAGGTCGAATGGGCTCAGTTACAACTCTAAAAAAACTACTTCAACTCTTCCAGGTACTTGGACTGAATCTGTTATGCTATTGGCTTTTTTATCATCAGGCATTTGACATGCTCAAGTGTATGAACACAATCAGCTAAATGTTGCTTATTTTTTGACAGGACATGAATAGTGTTTGCTTAACCAAAGAAACTACGGTGTGAAATCATATACTGTAGTTTAAACACAGGATAGTATGGTTTCAGCTACACCATTTTAGTGCAGACTGCTTGTTTTTCAATAATCTGGAACCTTTAAAAAGAAAGTTCTCTATGTCCATACTGGGGTGTCTAACATGAACAAGAGTTTCAGCATTTGGTCCTCAATCCAAAAGTATATTTCAAACAGCAAATTTCTGCTAATGGACTTGTCAAAACCCATGTGATACAGAAAAAGAGAAAACGTTGTGTACAAGCCTGAATTCCTTCTTCTGGCAAAAGGTCTTATGAACCTAATGAAAATGTCTGAGGGAAAAATGCAGTGACGAACCTTTTTAGCTAGAATATTATGGATAGATAAATATAAATCACAAAGCTATTATTCACAGCATGTCTACTTTCTATTGATAGAACTAATCTCATTTCGGCAGGAGGGTGGGACAGGAAAGGAGTAATGCAATGGCCTACCTTCATTTTTGTGAACAAGCAACAATCTGTCCAGAGCTTGTTTTCCTTGGCTGAAGCATGGCTTTGCCTTGTAACTACTGTTTTTAGACTATATTTCTTTCCTCACTTTCAAATATTTTATCCAGCTCAGCACAAGCTCTAAGACCCCAGAGGGACCTAAAACTTCTAAGAGCTTTTGCAAAAATAAATGCCTCAAACCAAACAGCACCTCAACAGGTAAGTTATTTGAAGTTGGTTTCTCTCAAAGAGAATTTCATCTCTTAAGGTGAGCCAACATTTTAGAAACATCTTATATATCCATCATCAAACTCAAATTAATAAATTCTCTAGCATCTCTGTAAAACCAGGATAAGTTCACTCTTGTTTTCGATCTGAGAGACTTGCAAATATTTTTCTTGATGTTTATTTCACCTTCTTTCATTTTGCAGGAATATGATTTTTTTTCCCCTGCTTACCTAATATACCTAGAATGGACACAATTGTTTCAGAATCACTTCACTACTAGTGTGTTTTTTGTTTTTTTCTGAGCATCATTGAAAATGTCAGAATTTATTTGGGATAATATTAGTCAACCAATGTTTCAAGAGCATAAAAAGGAAAAACAGCTATTTTTTGTTGATGAGTTTTCTTCCTCCTGAGAAGGAAATTAGGTTGAAATATTTAGGAAGGAAATTTGTTCTGTCTTTTTCATGGTGAGATAAGGGTACAAAGCAATATTACTAAAAATAAGAGATATATTCGCCTGAAATGCAAGCACAGGATAATCTGAACCAGGAGAAGGCATTGAAGAACAATTCTTTTCTGCACAGGAGGTCAAAGAGATAAAGGGACTGCATGCTTTAACAGATCCATGCAAGAAAACCCCTCATCTGTTCCTTTGTGAAAAAGCCATCACCTTCAGTGTATATACAGGCAATCAGATGAAATGCAGGAAGTGGAAAGCATATTTTTCTCTGGCAAAGCAACTCTGTTATACAAGAGTAATGGCTTTATTCCTCTAAATTAAAAGAGGAGTCATTCTTGCTCAGGTAATAGTGAAATACTTTATTTAACCTACTCTATTTACTTTGGCAAAGGCAATTAACATTTTCCAAAAGTGGAATACTTCATCATAGGTCAAAGAAGGTCCATACATATAAGACAACATGTTTGCAGAGATTGGACTAACATCATCCACCTGGTTAAAAAAAGATTTTCAAATTAATGTCTTCATACACATTAAATTTAATATGTATTAGTGAATAGGGTTTCATTTTTGTAATTGTTTTGTGGGAAACTGAATTAAGGAAAAATTATATATTTTGAACAAAAGAAAAAATTATAAGATTAAATTTCTCTTTCTCAAAGTAGAATAGCCTACCCTTCAATCACCTTTATAGGTTTATAAAAAGTGTCCTGGATAATTCCAAGGAAAACCATGTTTTGTACCATATCAGTATTACAAGAAAATCCAGAAAAGTAGAGCAAGTGAGCCCCCTTGTGTCCTGATTCAATTCTAATAAAACTGCCATTCAGAGGTTCTAATAAAATACCTTGGAAATAATTGCATTTTCCATAAGCAAGATAGATAGTAAACAATCCTAAATGCTCATAATATCAATATATAGATTTTTTTGCATAAGTTAGCATATCTTGGTATTACTCATGGATTATATAGAAATATGTAGTTCTCTTCAGTCACTAAAATGGAGAGTGCTATCTCTCAGATAATTCATGGTCTAAAAAGTCTCATTGATTTTTTTAACTGAAAATGAAACCTATCATTCCACTTGCAGACTATTTTGATGACAAAAATTATCATTTCTAGGTGGATTTTTAAACTGTGTTCTCGTGTCTGTAAGCTAAAACATTGCTTGTTAAAAATTTCCAAATATAAATTTCTGCCTTTGTAGACAAAATTGTGCATGAAACTTTTCTGATACCATAATAAACATGGCCACTGACAAAATTTGGCCACTGAAAAAATTTCTTTTCACTAAATACTTATTAACTGAAAAAATTATAAAACAATAATTATCTGACAACCGGTATAGTAAAACAGATTGCCTAACAAATCTGGGTTTTTTTAGTAGATGGGCTTTTTCTTTTTTTTTTTTTTTTTGCTTTTTTTTTAAATGTAACTGAAGGGAGTTTACTGTAGAGAAGCAGATAATCCATAAGCACTCAGACAACCTCAGGCAGAAAGCAAGATCTCTGGAAGAGAATGAAGGGAAAGAGAGAGCAAAAAGATTAGAAAAAGACTGTCAGGCCCTCAAGATGAATTCATAAGCAATAAGGAAAGGGAATTAATGACTTTACAAGATGTGGAAGTAGCTTATACATAAAGGAGCAACTATCATCCTATCTCACTTAGGAGAAAAATTATAAAAGCCTTGTGGCAGTGAGAGATCAGTGCCTCAGCAGTGCTAGTTAAAGATACAGCTGCTCTAGATTCCTGAGCAATGTGATTTTCTCATGGGGAATAGGGGCACAAGAGGAATCAGCCACTCTGCTTTTAGCTGAAATGGTTGATCTCCACTTGTCTTTTCTCTATTCTTTCATTATAGTTAATTCTATACAAAGTGTTCCACAGTTAGCCACAGGTGATAGAAACCTTTTGTAAAGCACAGATCTCTCTCACCAAGGTTCCACTTACTGCATTAACAATCTCCTCCACACAACTTTAAAAATTTGGGATATTTTCAAAAGTAAAACACTTTAATAATTCATGAGGCACTAGTAAAACAAACAAGCAAATACACCAATACTTGCTTCTTAAGGCAATCATGCAAATATTTTGGTCTTTCTTCATATTATATAAACATTCTGATGAGAAACTTGGCTGCTGTACCCACACTACAGCCACTGCTGTAGTTTCTTTCTGCAAAAGAAACATACATATCTCAAACAGACAGATTACCCATTGTATCATGTTATCACCACAGTACTCAAATTGCACCTGTAGTCATCTTACAAGTCAGATGCAAAGGCTTGGAAGTGTAAGGCTAGATGAAAATAGAAAGACTGGCCTCTGGATTAATACATAAACTGAAGTTACTGCACAGTGAGGATGGGGGAATTTCTTCAAGACTGCCTCTAAGAGATTTTTCTTCATTATTAATGCCAGGTGCTATGCCAGGGTGAGGTTGTAGTCCCTGTAATCACCCTGGCTGTGCCCAGACACAGACTTTGTTACACCAGCCCTATGGTGGAACTTCTGCTCTTGCAATTCTCAGAAACTCATTATGGCATCAGCAAAACACCTCTCATATGATCCAGGAATTTATCACTAGCCCAATTAATGTTCTACCAGTCTAAGAGTCCACATAATATAACTATTACAGAAAAGCTCATTAATCATCTTCTTACATTTTTTAAAGAGAAAATCCTTCTTAGATTCTACCTTTTTTCCCCCAGTATTATGCTCCCTAGTCCAGTACTTCTTGGGGACATTTTATGCTGACCATTTCAGCCTTCCTCAGGAAGGCCAGGGCCGACTGCAATGAGTGGGGCACATGCAGAGGGAATGGTCCCGTGACCACTGTCCTGTTTGGGTCTCTGAAGGTACATTTCTTTTCCCTCCCTGACACTTCCTTCTGGAGACCCCTTGGGGGAGTGCAGCAAGTGCCCCTTCACCCCATGACAAAATTAGCAGATTTTTTCCCTGTTTCTCTGCTGGCAAGAGTTAATTAGTTTGTCCTTCTCAAACTTCAGACTATTATATGTATGATATGCATACCTTTGTCCCTAAGAGTCACATTTTGCTTTTTTTCCTGTAACTCGTGTGGTCAGGACTACAATTGCATTTGTATATGTATGTCCATACTGGATTAGCCCAATAAACTTTCTCCATAAGTGACCCCTCGAGGCCTCCTATGAAGAGCAATATCTAGATAAACATATAATGCTGTTCCCACTACTCTGGCAGTCTAAGATTGTTTTCAGCTCCCGAGACACCATCCATGGATTGAGGGTTGTCTTAGACCTGTTGAATCTTCTTTATAGTGACCAGCATTTGATCAGCCCTTGAATACTTGTCCAAACTCCTTGAATCTTGAAAGCTTGAATCTGCAATTCCCTTTGATAGTGTTCCACAGGCTATGGACAGGCACTATCCTTCAACGGTTTTCTAGTTCTTGTCTAGAGAAGACAAATTATCTTTTACCCACCCTCTTCATGATGCTCATTATTCAGTTCTTTGCCACATGCTTCCAAAACTGGGTCAGACTTTAAAATATTTAAGTAGATAGAAACTCTGTAGATATTTAGAAAGTGTTGTACATGTAAGTCATGCCACTGAAATCCCACAAGATGACTTGCTGTATCTTGATATGCCTAAACACCTATAAAAATCTGCTCAAAATGTGTAAAACGATGAAAAGCAAAAAAGTACCTCACTGCTATTAGCAGCAGATCTTTCTTTAAGTTATTATAATGAAAAGGGCTTGCATCAGGCTGACTGAATTTACAATGTGACTGAATGGTTGCTAGGATCAGAAAGACAACTCTTCTGAAAGAGAATACTGACAGATAATATTTCTGAGCTTCCTTTCACTGTGGAGGCGTGCTGCCTCCCTGTATCATTTATAAATTATATTGATTTAAAAATGAAACAAAATCATGACCACTAGGTTATACCATGCCTTGGCTCTCATCCCCTGTCCTTCCAATTATAAGCTACCTAGGAATTCTGACAACTGTGGTGCCATTACAAAATATAACTGATAGTGTTGTTTTGGAGATTAAGTGTTGTTTCCTTTTCTTTAATTTAGCCTGGACAGATATTTAGATCTACACTTTGCCAATGTTGAGCCAAGGCATAAAATCTGCTAAAACTTTATTTTCAAGAGTTTTAATGGCTCTGTAGCCAGCATGTAACTCTCCCTGAGGTATCACATGTCTAGAATCTGCCTTTTGTGGTTGTATAGTACTTTGTATGCCCTTTTTATGGCTCTAAATTAAGAATGATCTCATATGACCATTCCTTGTTTCCACAAGGAGTATAATGTCGCAAGTACTACATTTTAAGTTCCATGCACATTACCTGTGTAAGTCTCATTAACCTTTCTTACTGGAAAGTTTTTTTGTTCTGCACTTTTAAGTCTTTAATACCATGACAAAATACTAACATAATTCCCAGTAACAGACTTTAGTAATTGTCATAGAATTCCACATTACCTAGCTAATTATGCACTCTGGTAGGCCATCTAAATCCCTTTATTCTCTGTATCACATACGTAGCTAAACCAAATTTTTAAAATCTCTTTCAAGGAAACAATACATAGAGAATACCACTGTTTCTTTTCCTTAATTAGTTTTACAATCTTAATCGCACTACATTTTGAAAAAAAAAGAATATATACAAGATGTTAACATGTCAGTCATTAAGAATGATTATAACCAAGTAAATAGGACAAATCCTATGCTATTTTCTTTTATCAGAAAGTAAATTTACAGGGTTTTTTAAAGAAATCATTAATTAAACAGTGGTAATATTTTCACTTCTCTCTTTCCTTTTCTTCACAAGGAAAGCAGTGCTTACTGGCCAAGGCATTTGACCTTTATACACTATGTTCTGTCCTGTGTATACAAAATAACAGAAAACAAAACAGAAGCTGAAGTCATCTGCAATGGCTGAAATAACTGATTGATATTTAGGCATGCAGAAAACCTGTTGGATCCCTGTGTGTGAAGAATATGAGCAATAGTGTAATGTCCAGATGACAGCCACTGACAAGCAGAGTATGCAGGGGTCAACAGTGTGGCATGTTTTTTCAACATCTTTATCAGTGAACTGAACAATGATAGCAGTGCAACATCAGGAAAGCTTTTTGGGGCACTAAACTCAGTGGAGGCTGACGAAATAAGTGGTAAAGTGTCAATTCAGAGTGACCTCAGAAAGCAGAGGACTAGATCAATAGAAATATCGTGTGGTTGGAGAGTCATGGAATCACAGAATCATTTATGTTGGAAGGGATCTCTTGAAATTATCCAGTCCAGCTCCCAGTCCAGGCAGAGTCAGAGTGAGTACATTTTCTAAGAGTCTTCCTTCTCTAGGCTGAACAGTGCCAGCTTTCAGGCTCTTCTCATACAAAAGGAGTTTCCAGTTCCTTACTACAAAGACTTTATGCTGGACTTACTTCAGTAAGTCTATGTCTTTCTCATACTCAGCAGTTCAGAACTGATCACAGCACTCCAGATGCAGTCTCACCCGTGCTGAGTAGAAAAGGATTGCTTCTCCTGAACTGATGGTAGCATTCTCCTTAGTGCAGTCCAGGACTCTTTTGGCCTTCTTTGCTATGAGAAAGGATTGCTGCTGTCCACCAGAACCCTGAAGTTCTCTGTAGGGCTGAGAAGTGCTTTCCAGACACTTGGCACTCAGAGCATCCTGGTGTCTGGGGTTATTCAACCCAGGAAGAGAACTTTGCATTTCCCTTCACTGAACTTCACAAGATTCCTCTCAGCCCATTTGTCCAGCCTGTCTAAGCCCCTCTGGGTGGCAACAAAACCATCCATCAGCTATTCCTCACACTCTTGTGTTATCTGTGAGAACTTGCTGAGGGTGTGCTCTGTCCCAGCATCCTGGTCTTTAATAAAGGTATTAAAGTGTTGTCCTCAGTACAAAGCCCTGGGTTACGCCCCTGGTGACTTGCCTCCAGCTGAACTTCATGATGCTGATCAAAACCAAGTGGGTCTGGTTATTTAGACAGTTTTCAATTCACCTCACTGTGTACTTATGTAACTCAATTTTTCTGCTTAGATTTGAGGATGTTGTGGGAAAGAGTGCCAAATGCTTTACCAGTCAAGGTAACGTCATCCAAAGATGAATTTGAGCAATATTCAAGGCCTTTCTTTTTTCTGGAATAAAACTCTTTAGAATCTTAAGAATTTTAGAGAACTCTTTAGAATTCTGTTTCTTGTATTGCCCAAACAAAAGTCAAGGAACTTCCATCAATAGGTAGTTGAGAAACTTTTGAACAAGATGTTCTTCCATCTGCAAAAGTTTATCAAAATTTGAATTTTTGTATTAAAATAGAAATGTAAAAACAGCACAACTTAAGGAAAAATATACCATTACTGTTCTGTATATATATGTGAACTTATCATCAATTCAGGGTGTTTACAATCCCATCTATATTCAAAAAGAGTACAAGTACATTTCTTTCTCTTCCTGTTTATCCAGATAGAGGTGACTTTTCAAAGGTCCAGCTCACTAAATTTCAGTAATGACTACCAAATGCTCTTTCCAGGTTAGGAATATACATGGGATGAGATTCATGTGTAGACAGAAGGAGCTAACGCTGATTCCTTCTGATGCTGCACACAGTGTGTAATTCATGTAGAATTCACAGTTGCAGGATGTTGTGAAGTCTAAAAGTATGTTTGAGTTCAAGTGAGGACAAGTAGACAAACTCATATAAGAAAAGGGCAAGTAGATAGAAGCAGTGGGCAAAATGGAATATCTTGCTCAGGAAAGCAAGGAACCTCTGATTTCTGAAAATTGAAAAGTTGTATGATGTACAGGGTCAGCCTGTACATCTTCTGTTGGTTGCAATATTTCTCTAAAAATCTGCTACCATCTCCAGTAATATCTCTAATACTTTGTATTTTAATCTTACCAGCATCATGGCTTATTGTTCTTTTGCTTAATAGGAAAAAAAAAAAAAAAAGCAGCACAAGAGCTTGAATACTTTTGTTGAATTCAGTTGGACTACTCCAATGTTACAAGTTAAGAATGCTCATAAACTGAGCATGGGTTATGAGCCTTTCTCATGTTAAAAGCACAAGTATTTATTTTTTCGAAAGCTAATATAAGTCAAAACTTTTATAACATCAAAATTCTACATCACAGATAGACAGTACTTTTTTTTTTTTTTTTTTTTTTTTTTTTTTTACAGGGAAGTACTTCATTTGACTTTAAATGAATATGGTTGTAACTGCAGCTCAAATCAGAAATTGATTATATCACCTTTCTTGAAAGTAAAAGGATTTTCCAAGGACTAGTTCCACAGATGGCTGAACTCTGAGTGGTTTGTATTGCTGTGTTGTAGGAATTTTGAAAACAATCATTATTTCTTGTTACCTTTCTGTGACAACATTTTATACTGCCTTCAAAATAAAGACTTTGGTTGCCAGCAGGTGATTTGATTTCATTTTCCAATTCATGTCCACACATTATTCCAATAGAAAAGTCTGTTTTGAAAAAAATTCTCCATTTTGTTACTGTGAAGTACAAGATTATATGTTATTTAAGGTCATATATTCTGTTATTTAAAGAGAGAATTAAGAATGGTTAATATCTTATGTTCTGTCAACCATTAACTGATATCTGAAATCAGCACACATCTATATGGATTGAAAAAAGTAGTTAAATCATTAAGCTGCGAGCAATGCAAGGTTGCTTATAGTAAGATTGACAAACCAATGAAAAATAAAACTTGAGTATGAAAAGACAAGGAAAAAAATACTATATTCTTTCCTAGCTTACCGGTGAAAGCATTAGTAAAGGTAATGAATATGTACGTTGTTTACAGTTAAGCCTACTTATGTCATTTCAACATGTTAAAATGACAATATTTTTAATATTCCCTACTTATGGTAGTACTTATGCAGAAGGAATAAACGTTGTCTATTCAACCTTCAAGTCACAGAATTATTAGTGAGAAATAATTAGGCAGGTTATGCCTTTTTTGTCTCAATGAATTCTTTATGTTTTGATGTAAGTTACTTTCATCATCATTAATATCAATAATGATAATATCAATATCAATAATATCAATAACGATAATTTTAATTATTCATAACTATGAAATAATAAGAAGGCTTCATTACACCACCAACGCAAAATTACTCACTTCAGTTACCAATCCATGAATGAATGACTCTTGGAGAATTCAAACTTCATGTTAGATTTTTCTACACAGAATATCAAAAACGAAGTAGCATCTGTAATGCTGTCTTTTTATTATTTGTATTTTGTTCAAAAAATAACAAACCACAGGAGTATTTTTCATAAAAAAAGCAGATTTACATTTATATATAATTCAGTGTGTTTTTTGATGTTTGGTTTCACTAAAAAAAATTAGCTCAGCATATATGATAAGTATAGTTTAAGAAATATGTTTTCTGCCAATGAGTGTGGTCATCAGAAGCTGATGGTTCATGACTAAGGTTAATAAAAATGCAAGTCTTACAAATACTCGAGTAATAACTGAGCTTTCTAACTCAGTATGATGACCTCCTCATCTAAATGTATGTATGAATAAACATGACATAAACTAGACTTATCTTGTAAATGAAACATAACTGATCAAGGACAGTGTCTGGGCCATATTAGTCTGTTTTCCTTCTGAAATCAAGGGTTCACTATAGTTACTCGTTGTCCTAATATGGGAGAAAATCAAATTATAGTAGAGTAAATGGTGGTACACAGTCCACTTACTTGAACTTATGCTATTCACCATTCTTTAATTCTCTTTAACATTTTCAGATGTAAAGTAAGTTTTTGGTTGAAAGTGGATGTATTCGGGCTCCTGTCTCTTAGATTTAATTTTTATTGTATTCTGGGATGTTGTTTACTGCTCTATAAGTGTAAGTTCCATGGTTTTCCTTGATCTAGTAGATCACCTATATTTTTCCATAAGAGTCAAAACATGAGAAAGCAATTCAGAGTCATTGTGAAATGGAATATTACATGGGCTTTTCCTTTTAAGTATTTTTGGTTTGATCTAAACAAGAGACACAAACTGCATTTCTTATTATACAGATACTAAATTAAAAAAAAAAAAAAAAGAAGAAGAATTTGAGAAAGATCCCTCAATGGAGAAAATATAAGAACACCAGTTTCTCATGTGAATTTTTCATCTACTTAGTTAGGAACAGATTTATTTTCTGTTCTCATTTCATGGTACCTTCAATTTTGAATGTTAATCTACAGAAGAGGTATAGGCAGTCCTCAATCTGTTCTTGATGATCTCTTCAGCCTGAACAGGGAGGGTATAAGCATAACCTTGAATCCTCCTTTTTTACCATACTCAGGAGAAAGAGCAATTTAACCAGACTTTGCACTTCATGCTCACATTGATACTGGGGAATGACAGGAATTGATGTATGCACTGTTTTTTTTTTTTAAATTGGAGAGCAAATTGTTCCTTTCTCTGAAAGGGTGGTTATTAAATGTCCGTGATCATAAAAAGATTCAAGGTAAATTGTCCCAATAATTTAAGTACCTAACCTTTCAGGAGAGGATTTCAAGGAAACCTTTCTTGACTACCTCCACTCCACCTAAGATCTAGTATGTAATTTGGACAAGAAACTTTCCTTATACACTGAATAAGATACACACACAGCATCACTTTGATTTTGTATTTTGGTTTTGAGGTGTAAAAAATGAAACACCAATTCTTTTGTCTTGGTGGCATCAACTTTTTGTTTTGGATTACCAGATACCACTTTTTAGGCAAATCTATTTGAATACATTAAATAAAAACAAGGTCTACAGCTGCATTAACATTTTTATCAAATCAGTGAATGAAATTGGATGGGAAAAAAAAAAAGAAAACAAAATGACATTTTAAGTTAAGATTTTTCACTTCCAGCTGTATAATCACTTAGGACAGTAAATTACATAAATAATTTCCCAAGAAACAGACATACTTGTTTTCAATTTAAATTACATAAAACAAAACAGGTTTAGATTATTCAAAATCCTGCCTGTTTTTTTCTTATTTATTTGGAATAAATTATGTTAGGGAAAAAAAAAAACAAACCAGTAGTCTATGTCTCAGCATTTTTCTTTTGCTTTTGAGCATTTCTAGTTTCTAGCAGTCAAATAAGCAAAACCAGAATTATTTATGTTTGTGAGTCTCATGTAGTTATTCTGTTAACAGTAAATTGATCTAGTTCTTGAGGGAAAAAAGATGCTAAGTATCAAAAACAAACTAAATGAAAGCAAACAAAAAACACCTTTCTGTTGGGTTATTTTCATGAAGCAATCCTAGGAAATTCTAACCTTTTTTCTTTAGTTGACTTTATTGTGTTTGTCCCGTATGTCACCTTTTCAAAAGAAAAGAAAATATTTTCTTCCCCGTTTTCTTGGTCTGCTAAAAGAATAGCCAAAGCTTTTTTCCAAGTTTAACAGCGTTACCTGTACAGTCTTGGCATAAGGCTTTGATTCTTTGTTTGATTCTTTGTCAGTTGTTTTCTGCATTGTTTGATGCCACTAGGAAAAAAGAGGAAACTTTAATCACCCACTGAGATAGATTTCTATCCAGCTGGATCTCAGATTGACCAGAGACGTTGCCTATCAAAGAAAATGCAAAAAAAATTTGTCCTGGAACTGTCAAAAATCTTCACATTTACAATAGATCCTTGAGGGATAAAACCTTTTTCTCTCTCTTTCTAAAATGTTTTCCTCTGGCCTTTCTTGTTAATACATGTTCTCTGATCATAGTTGACTTTGAAAACTGATTTTCTGAAAAAAAGGAAAACCTTCCTTTTTGAGTAGGCTAGGACCAGTTCGCTGTAACCCAGTTAACACTTTTACCATTGAAGAAACTGCTAAAAGAAAAATGGAAGTTTTTAATTTACATATTCTGCTCTCAAATTACAAACTTACATTCAGAAGATTATATGGAAAGGAAGATCATGTGATGGGGTAATACTAATACCAGCTGATACCGAACAAATTGAAATTTCTTTTTGGATGTATATTATATGATGGGATGGAGACACAAAAATAAAACAGAACACAACCCTGTCTTGACTTAGCACTGGTGAGGCCAAATATGAAGGACCGTGTCCTGTTTTGGGCTTCCCAGTATAAGAAAAGGATGGAAATCGTGGAGACAGTCCATTGAAAAGCCACAAAGCTTACTAAGAGGCTGAAGAAACCTCCTCAGTGAGCAAAGGATAAGCTTGCTGGGATGCTTCAGCATGGAGAAGAGAAGGATCAGGAGGAAAGCCATAAATGTGTACAAATACCTGAGGATAGAGGCAGGCTCTTTGCAGTGGTGCCCAGTAACAGGACCAGAGGCAATGGGCACAAACTCAAAACCAGGAGTTTCAATATGGACATCAGAAAACACATTTTCCGTGAGAGGTGACCGAGCACTGGAGCAGATGGCCCAGAGAGGTTCTGGAGTCTCCATCCTATTTAAAAGCTGTCTGGACATGGTCCTGGGCAATCAACTGTAAGTATGTGCTTCTGTACTTTGATATTTACCTCTCTTACAGCACTTACGCAGTTATACAATCCAGGAACTGATGCAGTCGAAACACAGACCACCAAAATAGAAAAGGAAAAAAAAAAAAAGACAAAGGTATTTATTTTCTGCTATATCTGATTCAGCCATCTTGCAGCCACAGAAATATTAGTGGCCAAAGAAAGACCAGGGGCTAAAGGAGAAGAGGTAAGGACCACTTCTTAGCAACACGGGTGCTCACCAGCTGTGAGGCAGCACAGCTAGTCTTACTGTAGCCCCAGTGGGACCTCACAGACAGCCCTATACTTTACCACTCAGCTATTCCTGTTGTAAGAAAATGCGCTGTACAATGAGCATGTAACAAGCCAGGAGCAGAGAATAAAACTATCCATCACCATATGAAAGACAGTTTTATTACATTCCCGGACCCAAAAGTACTGTAGAGTCAGATGTAGAGACATCCCAATACATACAGTCAGCTCCACTTTAGCAAGGTTTATTAGTTCTGCCTCAGTCCCAGCTTTGCAGGGCTCAGACAGCTTCTTGCAGAGCAACTCAACTGTTTCTCCTAAGCTCCAGAGTCAGAAGGGCTCATTACCTGGGACACTGGAAAAATACACAGAGACAGCTCTTGCCTGGCACTGTGACTGCCCTAGTAAGCTTGATCGAGACTTGCTACTCTGGAGACCCAGGCCAAGAGCAGCTGACATTGAACCAGAGCTAATAAGCTTTGCAACTTTGAAACTGATGGTATATTTAGATCTCTTTCTGCCATCCTCCTTCATGCTTGTTGCAGGAGCACAGTCAAGTGGTATCAGTGGCTTTTAGACCTGAGCTGTCTGTGAAAGTAATAAAGTTATAAGGCATAATATATGTGTAATGTATCTAACTCCCCTAAGAGCTTAATCCATTGTTAGTTAACTGGTCTGATAACTCAAACAAGACAAGCTGTCTCACAGTGAGGTTTTTTTGTCACCATGGGGTCAACACAGGTCTGGCATGTCCTGACTGCCAATAAACAGCTTACTCTTGAATGAGATTTGACCAGATAAGCTGCATTTCTAACTGACAGCCATTTACTTTTCAACTGTAAAAGTCACACATAGCCAAACATGCCTCCAGCTGGCTTGTTTGGTTTGTACCCACTGCTTCTGTGCCTTTCCATCACACCCAACAGCGCTCGCCACCGCGACGGCTCGGTGCAGGCCTGCTTGAGCTGATTCCTCGCTATGAAGGCTGGGACAGGGAGGCATTGTGGGCTCATGTGTGCCATGGGACACACAATTCCCAGTGATTACTATTTCTGATGCCTTCCTTTCCCTTTCCCATACCTGCCCGCGAGTGTTTCTTTCCATGTTTCCCACATTATCATTAGCTTGCTCGCAGAGCAAGAAAAAGAGGCAGATGGAACAACAGTCAAAAGAAGAAAGAAGTTTCAAGAGGAGTAAGGAAAAAAATGTAACAGAAGAAGAAGCTGAGCTGCCAAATAATTGTATGCAGAGTGAGAAATCCTGAAATTGGCATCTGACATAAGCACGAATATGCTAAAAAGACCTTACTGGATGAATCTGAGAGAAGCTAATCCCATATAATTCCAATATTTCTGCTAATGCAAAAAGTCCTGATAAGGTGATAATGTAATTAACAGCTATTATTAATTTCATGCCTTATTTTTATTTTGTCTAAATACTTTTTATTAGAAGTTAGTTACTTACTGCACATAATCCTCTTTTATTGGTTCTCAGGGGTTTGGGTTTTTTTACTTTGGTTTCCCCAAATCTTTCTAATTTCTTTTTCAACACCCTTGGTTTTATTTTGGAAGTATTCAGCTGTGGATGTTTTAACTTCTTCTTTTTTATTTTTTTATTCTATGTTTTCCTACACCAATTTATTTTTTCTATTCTTTCTCTCCAGTAACTTTTTCTGTTGACCTGTCACATCCTTTGTCCTAACCTTTCTTCAATCTCTATCTTAGAAACTATTTTCCCCTAGTCCTTTTCATGTTCGGAAAGATTCAGGAATGAACTAGAATGCCTAGAGAAAAGGATTTAGCAGTATAGAAGAAAGAATAAGGTGATAAAACTGACACAGACCTCTAAAGTTAGGCAGTTTCCCCTAAAACCAGGAGACAAAAGTATATCTTAGTATTCAATGTGCTGCATTTAAAAAAAAAAAAAAGTAAAAAATCCTATGTTACAATATAATAGAAACATAGAATGTTCCTATTTATTGTGTGTAGATCCTTAGGAACTGAGAGCAGCAACTTTCCTGAACTAGCAAGTAGGAGAGTATGAATAAAAAGAAGTTATGTGAAAATGTCTATCACTGGATTCTTTTTCCACTGCTCCTGAGACAGAGGGACATCCAGACTCCTAAAAATATGTAAATATTGTATCTGAAGATGTGTTATCTTCTCTTCTGCACTCATAATTTGTCACCACAGAAGTCAGCTGACGTGTACTAGCATGTAGCCAGGGTAAGTAAAACAGTTATCTAAGTTTCAAGAGCATAATTCAGGGAGATGTGAATTAAGGTAAACATATATAACCCAAAACAGCTGGAAAATGAGCCAAGCATATAAGTGAAGGTAAATGGGAGTGACCTTCACATTCAAACATCTCAGAGTCATTTTTGAGGAGCTAGCAGCCCTGGCAAAAACGTTCCCACTGCTCTCTCTGAGTTTTTAAGTCAGACCGCATAGGAGTCAGTCTACCAAATACATAGAAAAAGGCTACAAGGAAAATGTTGATTCTCTGTTTGTAGGAGTTTGTAGGAAAAAGAAATCTGGTATTTTGAGAATTCTTTGATCTAGAATGCCAAAGCAGAGAAAAATTCTGTAACCATATATCAATAATGAGCTTGCTTGTCTTTGACCAGAGTTGTTCCTACCTTAAACTTTGGAGTTGGTTCCATCAGCAGGGTGGAAGTTGTTAGCAGGGGGTGCATTCACAGAACTATTTACTGAGAAATGACATGAAGAATTAATGCAACAGGAAGACTAAGTACATGACCATGCACTAGATTACACAGCATGACATCTGACTTCTGGGGTGACAGAAAATATCACTGGATGGGAACACACATGGATCAAGAACTCAGTGCCCTCCTAAAGAACAGTTACGTTTCAGGAAGATTTTCTTGGGAAATTACTTGTAGATAGCATCAAATAACGCATCCCCAGTAGGATATATTGTCTGCCTTTAGGGTATTGTAAACTTCTGATTACAGGCATCAAACATAGAAACGAGACTAATTTAAAATTGTTAAATAGAAATTCTTTGTCATGTATAAATATTTGATTAAACTGAGTTTGTTATATAATTTTCTATTTTCAAAGACAGTGCAGTAAAGCAACTAAATTTCAGAAGAATCAAGAGTAAGTTCAGAGAACAAGTATCATCATTTATCATTGTATTAACCATAACAAAAATATAAGGAAGTAGGAATATATGGGTAACAAAAATTATAGTACATAGTCTAGATACCTGAATCAATTGAAAATAAGCTCAGGAAAAAATATACCTATAGCAATTAATTTACACTGTTATGGTCAAGTTAGATAAAGTTATCAGCCAGGTTAAAACAGTGCCAGTGAGACTTACAAGGTGCTTAAGATGATGTAAAATAATGTCAGGGTCAATGGTATCTGGAGAAGATGTTAAATTAAGTAAAATGAGCCATGAAAGGACATTGTTAACAGCCTGCAGATGAAGAACATTACAAATGTTTTCAAGGGCAATGTTGACAGAGCATTGCCATTTTAAATAAGCACTATTGTCAGGAGATAGTAGGAATGGAAGTGAATCTCTGTGTTGTGATTTTTTTTTTTTTTTTTTTTGAGCACATCTGCAGGAAGAATAATCAGTTCTCCTTACTGATAAGTCTTGAAATTATTAAATAGTTTATAACACTTAAATTTAAAATGTGAATGTGCCTGTAACTATAATTTATAAAGCATTAGCCCCACTGATAGGAAAATAAAAATTAACACATTACCAAGTAAAGATAGATACAATAGTGAGAAAAAAATTGTAACATCACATAGTAGAAATACAGGAAAACCTTTCTCCATTCTTGAAACAGCTTAAAATAAATATTATTTAGTGCTGCTTCACGGGGGAAAAAAAAAGATTTACATTAGAAATGTAAAAAGAAGTCATAGAAAATAATAGGTTTAGCACTGCTGTCAGCTTTTTGTGAATGATAAAAAATTTGTATGTGTTACAATCTATGTTCTCATAGAGAAGGAAATATTAAAATCTGGTGTGTAGGTTTTGCTTGTCACTGTTTACAGCAACATGAATGATGTTTTCACAAAACCCACAGTAACTACCAATATTCTTACACAGTAGTAGGCAAGAATTTCCTTGGTTTTAATTGATTTAGACACTAAAAATCATTTGTGACTTTGAAAATCGTAACCATTATCCTTATTTGGATAATTGAAAATAAATATCTAGAAAAAACATCATCCAGAACTCAAATATACACACATAAGTCAGAAAACCTCAGTCTTTTCTTAGTTACATATTCTCACCTACAGTGTTTTGAAGAAAATGTGGGGTTGAATTTATTCTGAAATAGAGCAAATTACAGTTCCTTGCAAGAATTAATATTGGTGTCGCAGTAGCCAAATCGCAGTCAAAACGTCAGGAAAGTTAGAAAATGTTGTATGAGACATTTGTATCTACAGATAGTAGTAGAACAAAAGTTAGTATTTTAAGGATTTATACATAGTAATCTGAAAAGAATTATAAATACAGTGTGTTGTGGGTCGATCTCAACTGGCTAACAGATGCCCACCCAAATGTTCTCTCACTCTCCCTCCTCAACAGGACAGGGGGAGAAATTAAAAGAGGTTAAATTAAATTGGTAAGTTATTTTCCTGTCTTAATCTTGAGCTTCATCCTCAAGCATCAAGATTAAGACAGGAGAATAATTTACCAATTTTTAAAACAAGAAAAACAGAGGGAAATTAGTTTAATTTATTGCTAATTAAATAAATAGATTTGGATCATGAAAAGCCAAGACAAATTAAGACCACACTTTTCCCCAATCCACTCCCTCCTTCCCAAGCTCAACTTCACACTTTCATTCCTGACTGTTCTACCATCACCCCACAAACAATGCAGGGGGCTGGAGAATTTGGGGCAGATATGGTAATTTAAGTTTTTATCTACCATTCTTCTTCTGCATGCTGTTTCCATGCTCCAGTATGGGCTCTTCACAGACCACTGTTCTTTCAGGCTGTATCCAGTCTGGGGCTATCCACAGGCTGCAGTGTGAATTTCTGCTCCATTGTGCTCCTCTCCATGGGTTGCAGAGGCACACCCATTTCACAGAAGGCTCACAGAGAAATACCTGCTTCTCCATTTGTATATGGGTATGGCTACAATCACAATGTTTCACACCCATATGCCAATTTGAGGCTTTTTTTTCCTTAGCCTATTTATTTGGTATTACGATAATGTGCATGTTAGCCCAAAGCAAGAAGCACTGACATTGAAATTAAGAAAATAAAATTACAACTCTGTAAACAGATATGAGGGGAAGACCCTGAGAAAGCAAGGACCTTCAGTTCCTTCTCCTGTGGAATCTACAAACAATGGAAATAAAACAAATAATCTTGGAAATTTTGTTTAAATAACTATTTGCCGTAATAATAGATTTATATTATACACTTTCCACACATAAGTGCTTTATATAACTCATACCTTGGGACACGATAAGTATGCTTTTGCCAGATAAATAGCAGTGTTGGCTTTCATTAATGATGACAGGGTTCACAGGACACTCATACATTGTTTAGACAGTAACAGTGTTTAATGTAGCTATCACTGAATTCTCAGTCTTGCAAACTTTTATTGAAGTACCTAATTTTATTAGTGAAAAGAATGTTTTATATTAAACTGGCTGCAAGATGAGGCCTGCCATACCAATTTTGACATACAAAAAAAAAAAATCAGTACAGAATAGATATGGTAATTTGCTGGACTTTCTCTGAATCCTTAGCAAGTAACTGTGAGATTAGAACAAGTGTATGTATTTTCTCCAGTTGCATTGTTCTTTGTGAGAAAACTTAATTCTATTTTTGCTTAGGAAATATTAAATAATTATAATTTTATTATTTTATTATCTCTCATTCTCTAATGTCAGAATCATTTTAGCAATTGTCATGCTTTTTGTTCTGTTTAATTAAACCCCATCTCAGCTGATATCCTCAGTTTCTTGTAGAAAGCCAATAGACTAAGAAAAACATCAAATTCTAGGTTTATAATAGAAATATTGACAAACTATTAAATATAAAGATGGTGTTGGGAATCTCTCTTTTTCTTTTAGACTTCCTCAGTAATAATTTGTCCTTTGACAAGGAGTTTTACAACAGGAAATAAATCTGAAATGTATTCATCTTGATTTCAATAGACAATTTGGTATCAAGACCGCAAAGATAAAATCACAAAAGATAAAAAATCACCAAAAGATAAAATCACATCATGGCAACTGGTTTTCTGTTCTTTCTACTTTTATATTCTTTTATTTTATAGAAAAGGCCAAAAAAATACTGTAAACTGAAACCAACTAAGAACTTTACAGATGTTTAGACTCTGGACTAAGTATGTCTCAATAGTCTCTGGTTATTTTATTACACATAATGAGATCTGAAATACCTTTGGAGGCAAAAACTTGTTATCCAAACCTTCATTGAATAATGAAGCGCCAGTAAAGATCTAATACTAGAACAGAATGATTAGGAGTCAGAAAGGTCTGAACAATTTTGTTATTTCCTACTGGTCACAGTCTCTTTGATTGTCCCTTTTTTGATTTTGAGTATAGTTTTTGAGTATAATTTTGAGCACTTGTTCATAAAGTAATGATTTGCCTTACTTTGAGCTGTGGTTACACTTGTGGTCTGCCAGCCCAATAGTCCATCACCACTCCAGGTCTGCCTCGCCCTTTCCTGTTCACTACAATTATTTCCAGATGAAACTCAAGATGGGGGTTCCTGACTCTGTGCATGATAAATGTACAAAGCAAAAAATTTTCCTGTGTACCTGTGTGGAAACATCAGGAGACCACAAGAAAAAGCAAAAAAATAGTTAAATAGTATGAATAGTATGCTAGCATTGTACCAAGAGTTTAATTAATTCTACTGCATGTATAAAAGGAAACCTTGAAAACCATGATCGTGAGCAATTTGAAGACATCATCCCTATTACTGGAAAAGAGGTTTTTGTGATTTTTTACTGGGTCAATAGAATTTCACTGACCTGAGGGACCATCATCTCATTCCTCTGAAGAATGCTTGGAAAAAACAATTTATTTACCAAATGAATTTTTCTTCCTGCAGAACAGTGACAACAGGATTATAATTTTATACACATGGGAGCTGTATTACAGCTTACACCTTTATTTTAAACATGCACGTCCTTACATGAATCATCTTAAATTTAGTATTTTTTTAAAATCCAAACTCCTGAAATTTAAAGACAAGTTAAACTCTTCTGTAGTGATTTAGCTATTTGTAATGTAATGGGTACAAAAGAAATCCCGGGAAGAAAAAGAGCTCCCATGCTTCCCAATATCAACAATTAAAAGAAAAAATTGAATTATCAGAAATTGAGCACTTCTTATATTCTTACTATTTGATATTTTCAAGCTTATAGTGTAATGTATCTCGATGACAAAATTAAAACATTTCTGAAAAGCAAAAATTAGGGACATGAGTTATCAGAATATTTTAAAATTATTTTTTGTTTTAATGTAGTTTGGCATGTGCAGTATAAATTTCACCTGATTCGTATGTATTACTGGCCATTGTTGGCATTACTCTTGAATTAATCTTGGTTCTATCCTTAAAATATATTAGAAATTAAAGATTTCCTGTGATTCTTTAATGAAGGTTTGATTTTAATTATATTCACTTACTATGTAAATTAGGTCTAAATTACTCAGTTTATTAATAACATATCTGGATATGCAAAATAAATGTCATTTAAATTTCATTAAACATGCTTTCAGTTTTGAGCTTTTACAGAAATGCATATTTAATTATGTCACAAATTAACAGATTGCTTTACTTGGTAAAACAATGCTTCTTGTTAGCTGATTTAAACATTTACAAATGTGGTACAGATGTGGACACTTTTCTTCTCTCACAACTAATAGGAGAAAAAAAATCTATGAAGTTAATTTTAATTTCAAAACGCAAATTAAGCTGCACTGATTTCCCCATTGAATTGCAATCTGTAATCACATTAAATTTATACTATGTTCCTTCATGCTTTTCTGAACTACATTTTCTGATGAAAACTTGTTTCTAGAGTGTGAATCAACAGTTTCTAACAATGTTTCTAATTATTTTGACTTTTAAGGATCCAATATGTAAGATTTAACTTTTTCAGACCTTCAGAATGTTTGAGTAGCATTTCAAGAATTGAAAATGAGGACAAATTATATGTCAACGATGCAATACATACAGTTCAAAATGAAAAGTTAACAAATGTAATCTTCTGTTTGCTTACTGCAATAAAGGAAAGATGAAAGAACATTAAGTCTTCCTATTTCTATCACAGTTTCTTTTTAAAAATCTGATCTCAGTTGATAAATATAACTTCTAGTTATATTCCCATTTTCAAAGACCAGAAAAGATGCTCAGGGAGGTAAAGAAATTTGTTTAATGCTTCAAGGGCAACTAGTGGCAGAACTGGCAATGAAATGTCCAAGTTATTTAATTGTTAGGTCATACAAATGTTCTGCTGAAACAGGAAAACTTCCCTCTGGTATATGCAGAGAGGGCTGCACTTTACATATTTGAATCTGTTCCAGATATAAACCTAAATATTTTGTATATTTTTCTTTAACCTTTATTCTGTCTGTAATGGGGAAGGTCTTAATCCTGCAAAGATTTTCACAAGGTTCTACACAGCATGAATTCATGCTGTGAAGCAGGGAAGTCATTGGAGCAGCTCACAAAGAATAAAGCTCAGCATATGTAAACCTTTCATAAACAAAGCTATAGTTTCAGTACCCCCATCTTCTGTGTGCTGCAAATTACTTCTTTGTTGCTTTTTATAAACGTATTCTCAGAAAGTAGCTATATTACAGTGAAATGGTAATTAATATTTAATTAATTTCATTTAATTAGAAATTGAAATGAGGTGTCTGTTACACATATCTGCCTTAAATCAAATGAGTTCATCATGATAAGTACTATTACACCACATGACTAATGAAGGCAGAATTAGAAGACAGAATGAAATTCTGGTGAAATTTTATTTCCACTTTCAAAGCAAATGGAAGAAGCCTTACAAAGCCTTTAGATCTCCATTACTAATATTACTGCAGAACTGATAAGAATTATTCAGCTACCATTATGGAGTAGGGAAGTGGCAGATAAAGCAGCTTTTCTCCTATCTCACAAAATATGTTCCAGTCCTCAAATCCTCCCATTTCTAAAAACTCTCCTGTTCCCTGATGTATATGTGATTCTGTATAGATAAAGGAAAGTTCAGCCAGGGCATGTCTGCCTAAAGCTCACTGAGTGTCAAACAGCTATTCAGTCTGCCTGCTTTTGCAGCTCTGTTGACCCTGTTAATTCCTCCATTTTAGCTAAAAGTTAATTATGTCACCCAGGCATGATCAGACCTACTTGTTCTGAGGAGATGGACCCCTGCCTCTTGAAGAGAACAGCACCAAAACTCTGGGCAGACACTTATTTTGTGGACTGTGTTTTGGGACAATAGTCTCATGGTAAAAGTTCACAATACCAGAAAACCTAAGTTTTCCCCCAAAGTTTGAGAGTGAAGACACACAGCAGAATGGTGACCTGGAAGTGCCAACAGCATTCCCCTGAATGTTATTTACATTAGATAAACATGGAGTTAAAGAAAAACATTTTCGGGAGTCATGATTTGTCTGTGTACTAGTTTTGTCTTTTTTTCCTTTTTCTTTTTTCCCCACTCCATTATACTTAGTCACAGCAAGGCTTTGATTCATTGTCAGATAAAAACCAGCACAGAATAGAATTTTTCAGTTTCCAGGAGGAATGCTTCAAAGAACTAGATCACCCTGTGGAAGGTGGGCAGTCGTGCCTTTATGCTGTTTTATTACAGCTCTCTCTTTGGTGTCCCTCTTAAGAACAGGACTGTTTCCTACATGCCTACATGGCCATTCTGACATATCTATGTTTCCAGTACTCAATCCATATTGGATGACTGAGGAAGAATTACCCTCTGCTTTTAGATGTACCTTCTTCCTTCCTTGGACTTTACAGGGAATTTAAGTGAGATTTTTTTTAAAGTAGATTGAATCACTACAATTTGGGAATATGTCTAACATTTTAGTTAGATACTAAACTTTAGTTAGTAATCATTAGCTATGATTGCTTTTACTAGTCATGTAAAACTGGATTCCAAGATTTCTTCAAGTTACAGCAATATAGATCTTATTCTGTGTTTACAGCAGAAGATATATAGGTTTAACTCAAATTAGATTTTAAATAGAAGCTCACAGTAATTACAGAAGCAAAATTTGCTGCTGCATTTAAGTGTTTAAGTACTGCTTTACTTAAGCAAACTAAAGAGTAATTGGGAGATCTATATACAGACAGAAGAGATTCAGAATATTGGAGTAGGATTTTTTTTTTAATCTTCAGTTTTCGCATTATTCAATGAAGTAAAACTAAACTTCAAAGGGTTGCCCAATTAATTGATCAATGTTTAAAATTAGTGTCATTTTAGAATTATTTTTCCTAATATTTAATTTTGCCTGTTCCTCTACAGTTTTGGCTATTGTTTTAGCTATTGATTGCAACACACTGAAAATTCTTGGTGGAAAACTCTTATGTGAAAATAATCCAAACATCAATAATCTGTATTTCTATCTTCATATATCTTTCTTGTGGTTGATATTGTTATGAATTTTAGCTGTCAGGTGACAACATGCTCAGAAATAGTTACTGTCCTTTTCACACTGGAGATTTACATTAATAAGTCTTTGCTTAACACCTTTCTCTTTTATTTTTGTTCTTGTCTATTCTATTGTCATTAGGGAAATGTCAGATAAAAACAACCAACAATACAAAACAAATGTATCCATCTTAAAAGTGTGAAATTACTTCATCCAAAAATTCTGTACAAGAATTTCAAAGGAAATCAGGAGTGTTTATTTAGATTTTAACAAATTAACAATTTCATATTTAACAATCAAACTGGACAAATCTTCTAAGAAATTAAAGGAGCCATGACTTAATATTAATACAGCCTTAGGTTCTAAACCTAAAACAACATTTCAAGCCACCAGTTGGAAAATGTGTTGTGGCACAACACATTATTAAGCAGTCTTTCAGGTCCTAATACTGCTAATTTTTTACAGATGTTACTTTTGAAAAATGTAATGTCAGAGCTGATTTTTTAAAAATTATTATTATTATTATTATTATTTTCAAAAATGTGCAGCTATTGTTCCTGTGAATTTCTCATCAGTTGCTGTCTGGTTTACTTTGTGCAGGGTATGCTGTTTTACTTATTTCTTAAAGGTAAGCTCTGAAATATGTTCCACTTAAAGAAGATGCCGGGCACAGCCTGATGAAATCCAGGAGAGCTCAAAGGCCTTCACTTAGGACCATTGTTTATAGGGTCACAAGACAATTGGCTTTAGTCATCTGTAAATTTCCACCCTGGCCATAATCTAAGATGGTAATTGCTGGAATTTTTCAAAAGTCTGGTAACAACAATACTGTTCCACTCTGGCTGTGACTCAGTAAAGCAATGTTCCAAGGCTAGCAGGGAATGACTGATTCTCTCTCATCCCCTTCCTTTGTTAAGCAACAGAAGTTCCTGGTACAGACAGTGTTTCTGATAAGCTCAAGGGGAACAGCATCACCTGGGAGTCATTTATCAAGGCCAAGGCTAACAAGAATTCCTGACACAGTGCAGTCTGAGTTGGGGGAGTTGGGGATGCACCACCACAGTGCCTTAAACTACATTTTTTGGACAGGATACAAACATAATTATAATCCTGGTATAATGGGAACTGATAATCAGAATCAACACAACTAAAATGCCCTCTGTAGAATAATAGACAGTCACTATTTTCACTTCTGAAATTAATCTTCCTCAATGCTAGATCCCTAATGGCACGTGCCCTTAATCACTGACACAGGACCTCTCCACAGACTTATCACTTGCAAGTGTTAGATGAGAGCAGGATGAGAATAGATTTCCTTAAAAGGATGGCATAGCCATCATGTCTTCTGGATATGAGCATATCAGCTCTGCAATGATAAAGCTGGGATCTAATAATGGCATTAGAAGGAATCAGGAAAGAAAACTCATTTATAAAATATTGTTCAAAATTGGTAACCCCAAAGGGGAGCCTGTAGGACATAGATCTTTGGCTTTGTCACTTCATTCGTAACAGTCACACAATAAGCATAGGAGAGATCCATGTGCCTGTGAAACACCAGTTCATGTAATTGCTCTTATACAGGTCCCAAAAACTATAACATAAGGGACAATGACAGAGTCTGAATCAGGAGCTGAATGCAGTTGACTCCAATTGTTCTACAGGAGTGGGATATAAAATCATGCTTAACTGACCCCTCAAAAGAATATAAATAATTTAAAGTTTATATTTAGATGGAGGGGATGGGGGGATTTGTTAATTTGCTTGTATGTTTGTTTTTAAATCAAATTCTGCCCTAGTTACTGTTCTAATACTTAGAATACATTTTTTACCAGTAGTTTGGTACAAAGATTAAGACATTCTTTTTCATTTACGCACATAGATTCACAGCTAATTGGAAGTGGTCACTCATTTCTTCTCCAGCACAGATGCAAGTTTTACAACCACACCAGGAATACCATTGTCCAATATTACTGGGTGTCCAAGCTACATCCTTCATATCCTTTCAAACATTTCCTTCCACTCCTTAATGTTTTTCTTTTCATTCTAACGCAAGAGTTCAGTTATCTCATGAAACTGGTCCTGGAATACAGAATCATTTGTTTTCAAATGGCCTTCTCCTGTTCAGTGATCTGTGTGAAACTAACCAGTGGCTGAAATTCAATTCCTGCAGCACAATTGCTCCACAAAAAGTGAAACTATCATCAATTTCATCAGAGGGATTAGGCAAACCCTTAGAGAAAGTGTTAGCACTGAGATATCCTTCTGTCAAGCAACTTGCAATATTATTTCCTCTTTGTGTTACTCTGTAAATACATGGAGCACTACTGCCATGAATATTGCCAATTTATCAAACTACAAAAGTACTACAATAGTTTTCTTGTTATTATATATCTGATATTAATTATCAGATAGCCCCTACTCAACATTTCCGCGCAAGGAACTGAGAGAGAACATAGGATGCCACACAGCACACTTCTATGCTTTTCTTACTAGAATTACTTTTAGTATTATTTCTTGGGATGCCAACTGTTCCAAAGACATAACCCAGGTCCCTTCTTCAGTGCCAGTTATGTCCTCAGGAGCAGTGCAACTGCTGCATCCCTTGCTGGCACTTCAATAGGCTGTTTCAATAGGCTGTTCCTCTGGCAGGTGGTTTCCAGCTTCCAGCACGACACTGGGCCCCAACTACTGGAGTGGTCCAGTCATCTAATCAGAGGGGTTTTTTGATATCACTGTCCGAAGATCTTCTTCACACATTTGGCTGCCTAGCTACCTGCTTCTCTGGAAGGGTCTGAAGCCTTCTACAGCTCCGTGCCATATCCATCAGCTGCATGTGCCTTAGATATCCTTAGATATCTTAGATATTTAAAATATCATTCAAAATAACAATTTTTAAGTAGATAGCCTCTCATCTTATCTGGCTCTTCATTTTCATTTGAAGATTTTGAAAAAGTGGGTTTCATTTAGTGCTTTCTTTTCTTACCTCTCTGCTTTTATATTAAACTCAAAATGAGTTCTTTGCTTTGGGGTTCAGCTTGCTGTTGTTTCTAAACATGAAACAAAAGCTCTTAAAATTTTAGATAAAAAGGTATGGACAGTGTGCTCGTATTATAATGTCGAAATTCCAGCAATAATCCTTGTCTTTACGTTTTTCTTTCTGCTTAGTTTTTAATTGGTCTGCACAACTCCTTATACTACCTAATCTAAAAATGTATTAACAGTTCAAAGTATATTTGCTTTCAGTGATGAAGTATGTATCTTGAAGGCAGTTTATCTTATATAGGCTTAAAGATTGTAGATTTTTGTTGATAGGTTGCATAGGCAGAGCATAAAACATGCAATGAAAAATTACTGCAACATGACTTTTGAACTAATCTGTCAAAACACTTTATCACTCAGCTACTGGGACTTGCTTTGCTGCAGTGAATCAGCACCTCTTTTCTCTGTTCTTCATCTTAAAGTCTCTTGATGTGAAAGGGTGAAAGGGTGAAAGTTGCCACTATAGTTATCACCAAAGGAAGGATAGAAAGCCTAATATACAATGTGAGATACATCATGGTGACATTGTCACGGTGAAGCGCTATTTCGGCATCATCAAAAGGAAATAATTTTCAGTTGTTGAAGTGCAGGATAGAACAATTCAGTAATTGGATAGCACAAGATAGCCTGAGAGCACAAGCATTTGACCTCTGTTCTTGCCAATTTCTGACCTTAGTAGTTTGATAGGCACAAAATTATCTAGATATCTTTTATTACTTATCTATCTAACATGAGTTCGGGGCTGGGAGGGGTGTTATTTTTTTTCATGAGTCACAAGGCAGACATATTATTTTTCACGCTTCTGTGAATCTAAATGAAAGTCAGATACCGGAAGCTACATTGTCCATGGCCTATTTATTTTAAATTATATTCTCAGTTATGTTACTACAAACTAAATACTGTTACACTATTGAATATAAAGTATTTTGGATTTTGCAGCATGATTACAAAAAAGTACATGAGTTAATAGGATTGGAAAAATACAGCAGGAGTGTTACAAGGCCTTCTGAGAAGACTATCTACATTCTGTGATTCCAATTTTTAGGAACTTTGAAGAACACAGGAAGAACGTAATAACTTCTCTCTGTGCAGAAATCTTGGAGATACAAATCTATAATAACTTTCTTTGTAAAATTCTCATTGAAGTCGATGTAGTTTTGAATACTTATCAAAAGCAAGATTAGGCTTCATTGCCTCTTTATGTTTTCTATTCTATAATAATTTCCTTTTTTCCTTATTTAAGAGAAGTGCTGAAAGTAAGGAATTTAGATATTATAAGGGAAAGACAAGTTAAAATGTTTGGTTCCTGCAAAGGTTTGGTAAATGCAATTATCATTACATCTGAGTACCTGGATCCTTAGTTAGACATCTAAAAATACTAGAGGAGTTACTTAGAACACTTCCTACAAACTGAGGCATTATGACTAGTGTGGGACAAGAGCATTAGGAAGCACGCTTTCACACCACTTGGTAACAAAGACTGCTGTGCTAGGATTTATGCCCATCAAGGAAGAAAAACTTTCACAATGTCAGCAAAACAGATATTTCAAACACTGTTGTTTTCATCTACAAGGAAATATTTCAAACCTTTAATGTGATCAAAATGATGGGAATACTACTCAACCCCAGTATGATTGTTTTCTCAAATAGACGTCAGTGTTCTAGAAATCTGCTGCCTCCAATGCTGTTACACTCAATTATGTGACATTAACAGGACGTGCTGATGATAACTTCTGCAGTAACCTGGAAAGACTACATATTGAGACTTTTTGTGGAAGGTCTATAACTGAAATGCTCCATTAATTGATTAATATTGCTTTCTATCACCCAATAAATTGATTCAGCTACAGTATTTGTTTCTTACTTACAATATTTGTTTCTTGCTTACTGTGGTGCACTAAGCAACTTTCTTCTATTTAGGATTAGTCATCCTTTTTTTCTTCATCTTCTGGGACAAGGGATTTTTTTTACTGATTTTTTTAAAGCTTCATAGGAAGGCTAAGTGTACACCTGTAAAACAAAAAGGACACAGACATGGACCTTAGCAGTGATACATAATTGTCCACAGTCTTGGTTATTAGCACAGGCCGTGTCATACTTTTAGCCCATGCAGACTAGAATATTCTGGATTAAGACAGAGACATGTTTGGGGTTATCTGTTAGAGCTAATCCTAATAGACATTTGAATTGCCTCCCATATTTGGGGAGGGAAAGAAGATGTGAGCATGATGTATCTATATGGATTGAATGGATATGGGCTTACCATGCCATGTGGCATCAAAGATCAAAGATCACTTCCTAGACCATATAACTAGAATAAATTTAAATTTTGAGTACCACATTACAGATTATAAAATATCATTTGTATTCATTTTAAAAGCAAAGACAGTTGTGGCATAATCTAAATTTCTAGTCAAAATCAGTTATAAGGAAAGACAATGAGTAGAAAGAATTAAACTGCACCAGTGTTATTATTCCTGAAAATAAGCTATTAAATCATTTTGCCTCTTTGTTCTCTTAGGAATTTGTTTGCAAACAGATGGTGATTTCTATGAACGTATTCACAATACATTTACTGAAGAGCTGAAATACACAATACACTTAATGCACACAATACATTTACTGAGCAGGTGAAACAAAGTACAATTTATGTCTTGATTAGTATGGCATATATTAGCACATATGACTGCTGATTTGTATTAAAAATAGTGAAGTATACACTGCAATGAAAAGAATATCTGAATTACAGAGGAGTGTCTTTGTAGCAGTGGTTTACTGCTTTTATGTAGTTTAACAATATGCTGATACAAATGCAAATGCACTGATGTGTGAGATGGGGTGTGTTATGAAAGCAACGTCCTTCTGCCCTCTAGTTAAACCTGGGATCCTGTTTCCAATTTATAATGATGAATTTGAGGTATCACAGCTTTCAGAATCTAGGGGGGGATTTAAAATTTTACTGTAGGAGAAATAAAAAGAAATTTTCTGAATATATCCTTTTGTGATAATCTCTTTATGCTCTAATTGTCATTAAACTTGAAGTTAAAAAGTGCTGTGTTGAACTCAAAAAAGGGAATTGAACATGAAAGGATGACAGTTTCTCATTTTTACTTCATAGAAGTGATATTTGATGCCTCATTCTCAAAGGAGCTATGCTTGTACATCTTCAGTTAAAATACTGCTGACCATTTAAAAAAATGTTTTCTGAGTTAGCTTTCCTAATTTCAATTCACTAATCAGCATGAATCAATAGAAAAATATGAGCTTTTTTACAGCACAACTTAGCCAAAGCACTTTCTTAGTAAATCTATTTATGTCATATTTCCTCGTTATGAAAACATTGCAAAAAAATGGGATAAAACCTGATAAACTTTGGGTTACCTACTATAAAATTCTGCACAATTTGATAGCAAGATTGTATTTTTCACAAATTTTATGGATACATTTAGAAAGCAGAGTAAAAGTAAAATGCCTGTTACTAATATAATAGTAGAGGAATGCTTATTCCAGTTCTAAACAGAATGCTGTTTCACAAACCATTGCTTGCCTAGAAAAATAAAATTACCCCTGTATTATTTTCTCAATATTTCAAATAATTTTCAAGGATGGTTTTATTAAGTAGGAAAGTTTACAGCAAGGAATACCTCCAGTCAGTATATATAGGAAGCAAATCAATGTTTTCAGGGCTTGGATTTCCACAACTCATTTGCATTTAAGCTGATGAGCAAATTCAGCAGGGATTTAGGACCGAGGGGATTAACTGTGATGGGTAATATGCATCTTCTCGCTTAACTTTTTGTTTAATTTTCTACAGGGTTTGTTAAAAAGCCTGAGTCTGCACTAATCCTTCAGTATCTACTTTTGACAATCCTTGACAGGGAAAGGATAAATATGAGCGTAATAATTGGTGTCACTGGCACCCCCCAAAGATAACAATCTGTTGCTCCTCTTCCACGCCATAGGGAAAATTGCTGAAAAGCTTGGGTCCATACTAGGGAATTTAAACGTTTTATAACCTTCATCAGTTTTCCTAGTTCAGGCACCAAAATGTTCTGGCTATTTTTCTAGTTTGATAAGAATTGTAAATTTAGGTATTTTTAATAGGACTGCAAAAAACTTGAGAAGGATTGTAGATTTTGGCTGAAAAAATGAAAAATAAAATATCATTAAGCAGGTCTTTCCAAACTGTGAGTTATTATATTATCTGTATCCAGGAAGATTTTTTTATCTTTCTTACATATACTATTTTCAAAGAAAATTCACTTTCCTTTCCTACAAAACACTTTCTTCTTATGTAAAAAACTATACAGAAAAGAAAAACACATTTTTTTCTTGAAGGTAAAAGTGAACATGTATTTTCATTAGTTGTGAGCATTTTTTGCCAATAAAGAAAAATTTTACAAGTAGATATTACACAATAAAAGCAAGGCAGCAGATAAAATGAGGACTTTTCAAAAAGGGATGATGGGACAGAATGCAATGAAGAAGGTTTGTGTTCCACAGAAAACAGGAGTAATAACTGTTTTGAGAGCTATTATATTTTACACTGAACTATGAATTAGAGAAACTATCACTCTGCTCAGGGAAAACCCACAGAGATCCAAGGAAGTGCCAAGGCTGAATAAAGTGTGAAGCATAAAACCTACATATTTCTATCCAGGTTAGGCAATCCAAGAAACAGACACAACCACACAGATTGTATAAATGCTAATAAGTTATATATTAGGGAAAAAACTATGGATACAGAATATTTGTGCATGAGTCCGCATGATTAGGACATGAGAATTTCTATAAGGATCTGAAGCTTTAACAGGTCTTTATAAAACTACATCAGAGTGTAGAATCAAAAGGAATTTAGAGAATTCCCAGTTCAGTTATTTTCCTGCAGACAGCATGCCACGTGGCCAATTCCATAACATAGCCTACTTCATTTTGAAAGCTGTTAACTTTTCCAATTTTTGTCCTTCCAGCACTGTGCTTGAAAGGCTTTTCTAAAAACGTACTCCTTTTACTAGTATAGATCTCTTTTTTATTATCTTACTCTAACATTTGTTACAATGTTTAGCTGACTGGGTTAATTCATATCCAAACCATTCAGTAATGAAACAGCGATAGACAAATGTTATAAAATGTTATAAAATGTTATAAAATGTTATAAAACCACCAATTTCACAGTTAGTGTAACACGTTTGAGGTGGGAGACCAAGTAGTTGACAGGAAGTAGGGTGTCAACTGCTGGTTGGTCTTACATGTGGAGAAAGCCCAAGAACTTGACCTGGGCTACATTATTAGTTATGCCTTTGGTCACTTAAGCTCAAAATCTCATTTATAAAAAAAAAAAAAAAAATAGATGAAACAAAAGATACAGGGAGGAAGTGGCTTCACACATGAACACCTGACACTATATCAATGGCTCAGTGTGAGGCAGATCCCTTGTACCTATGAGACAAGCCACCTGGCAAGACTTGCACGAGCATTTATAAAAATATTCATAGACCCTCACCTGTACCTCACAAGTTGCACAGTAACTCACAAGGCTGTTGACAACTGCACTTAATCTAGCAGACAATTTAAAAATCTGATATTCATCCATTTGTGAATTCCACAAGTAGTTGACAGGTGTCCTTGTTAGAGTGACACTTCTACCTCTTCTTTCTAAGAGAACTGAAAGAATGTTCATGGCTAATCACATATTTTATCCATAGATCTCTTGTCCAGAATAAATTTTATGGTTGTTTCAGGAATTCGCATAAATGCATCTATGATGCTGCTCATACCCATCTTTTTTTCTAGTCCAAGTAAAACAGTAATCAAAATGATCCAATACTTACAATGGCCTTGGCTAGATACTATTAGGAACATTAAGATTATGGTGATGGGAGGGGAGAAAACAAAGGGTCCAAACAAAGTTCTACCAATGGCATGAACCTACGATCTAAATCAAGTTTTCATTTTCCTTTTTATTTCTCCTGTGGATTTTTATATATTATTCCTTAATTTTTGGCATGTGTACCACCAACTAAATTTTATTGCTCTATTTAATTAACAGTGGAGTTCATCTTTGGAAAAAATTCAATCTTTACATTACTTTTACATAGTTGCCTCTTATAAGCGTTCCTGCACTTGTCAATAAACATGGAAACTGCATCCTCAGTATCTGCTGTGTTCCCAGCAACTCAAAAAATCTTTTTATCTTTTTGCACATCTCTCCATTATCTGTGCATTACAATTATGAAAAATAAACACACAAAGAGGTGTCTACACTTTAAGAAAGCAAAAACAAGGCCATAAAAACCCAGAAACACTATTCACCAGTGTTCTCTATTAAGGATTTAAGTTCTCATTTTTAATGGGACAAGTGATGCATACTAAGCTAAAATGTGTGATAAACAGGGACCAACTAACACTTTTAATCTGAGAAATACTCACAATACATTTTAAAAGACAACAAAACTCTCTTATATAATCCATCAAAAGTTACTCTTAATTTATTCAGTAGGATGCCATGATTAATAAAAAACAAATTATTTTTTAGTACCCTGCAGCTTTGAGATGTGTCTAAAGCCTTAGCACAGATATTCACCTGATAATATAAAAGTTGTGGTTTATTCAACCACAACAGCTGTTGTAAACCCTAGGTTGTCATTTATTTTTCAGCTCTAGAAAAAGATTTATAATCTGATTTTAAATGCAACAGATATTTAACACTCAGATCTGTAGTAAAAACAAAAACATAAATGCTACTAGAACCAGAAAAACGGGGCGGGGAATACTGTCACATTAATAAAGCAACAAAGTGAAAATAAATTGATTTTACTCCTTTTTTTCTTTTAAAACACCTCTTCTGAAATCTTCAGTAAAAAGATGAAAAAATAATTTTAAAGTATATTGAGCTATTACCAAAATTATTTCTTTTACTTATTTGTGCAAAGTACTGATGAATATGTTTAATGAGGATTTTCTTTGACCCTCTAAGAAATTGAGAGATTTGCTCAAAAGCACAGTGATTTGGAATGCATATTGGCATTCATCACAAAAATATGAGGATTTCCATATTTAAAATATACTTTTCATTTTTTCATTAAGAATTAAACTTCCATCACCACCTCTGATGTCTTTGGAAAATTTTAGACATATTTTAAGGAGTAAAAAAGCATTCTCTAAAAACCATTTTAAGAGGATAGCCTTCCTTAAACCCAGCAGAAAAAATTGAATTGGAGGAAAAAAGATACTTTTTCTGAGATAATGAATGTTTGGACATGACTAATGTTATAGGTCATGATTTGGAACCAGGAAAAGAGGTAGTGTACTATGAGCAGTCATTACAGAACTTATGCATATCCATCCCTGAGCACTGCACAATGCATATATTATCATTCCTTGGAGTCTTGGTACTATGGTGTTAAAAGACCAGACATGCCAATTTAAAAATATTAAACCCTCATATATTTATTGACTAATTTACTGCATGAAGACATTTTGATGGGTCTAAGTACCTGAAAATGATAACAGGCACCAATGATCTCCTTTTTACACGAGTCCTCCTCACACACTAGCAAACAGGTGGGAACAACAGGACTCTTACACGTTGCTCTTCATGTGGAAGCCCCCATCCCAGTGACACTGCAGCAGGGCCAGTTTCCAACTCCCCAAAGTCCTTCTCTGCCTGGCCTCCCACAGCCATGTCCCAGCCCAGCCTCAGCCTGATCCTGTCCCCAAGGTGGTGACCAAAACTCAGGGCTGGGACTGGCTGGTTTTTCCTCACCGGGGAGTGGGACAGGCCCTGGTTCCTTCCCTGGCACCCCTCAGGGACACCCCACTGCTCCAAATACCCCAGACAGCAACCAGCATACAAGGTACCTGACAGACTAATAATTACCTTGACAGGAGGTAATCTGTATTTTAGACTACAGATCTTAATTACAGGATTCATAAACCTGCAAACCAGAGTTAAATAAGTGCAGCGTCTTTATGTTTGTATTTAAAAAGGGAAAATACCTAGAAAGTCATAATATCAAAATTTTCCCAAAACATGCTTCTTTGCTTACATAGCTAGATATACTACTACAGTAAAGCTGCATGAACACTGACAGTAACTGTCAAATTTTGTTTGGGTTCAGGAGCAAAAAACATGCATAAAATAACAGTATTTTCACATGAACGACAAAAGCATGCTCGAACATCCTTTCCATATCTGCTGCATGCTACAAATGCATACTTTTCATCTATATCCCTAATCACTCACTCTAAGCCAAATTCATCCATGTGTGTGACTCACCTGTTTCCTCAGGCCAATAGAAAGTTAATGCACACCAAAACTTACTTTTCAGATATGCACAGTCACATTTCCCCATCTTCCCGTGCATTCCTGGAAGTGCTCTGGTTTAATTAATACCCACTGTCTGAATATGTTTGGCTTCTGCGAAGCAGTAGCTCAATAAACAAAGAAGTTACTGGATTTTTATTCGTTTCCAAGAGGTTGAGGCTTAATAGGTTGAAAGAGTAATGCACAGCATTCATCATAATTTCTCACCATGACTCCAAATTGGATGCTTGCATTTAAGCTTTTAAAAAGTTATTTTGGGCGTCTAGGTAAACTGACCACTTTCCAAACTCACTAGAGATTTTAATTATGTTGCAGTTGCAGTACTATTAAATTCAGATCACTAACTCAGGAGCTAGGATACAGATATACAAGAGAAAGTTATAGAATGCACCCATGAAAAATTAGACTGTGACCTTCCTTTACCAGTTTGAAATAAGAAATATTTTCAGAAAGTTATTGTACTCTTTTATCAACCATGAATGAATTAGACACTCTGGTGCTGACTCCCCAGGTCAGTCAACGAAGAAATTTATGACCATTTTAGTTACAGTATTTTCTTCAGCCAGTTAATAAATATATATTAAACTCACTGATTTAAACAAGTATGTAATACCATTAGATTCAATCATTGGCTTCAGCTACTTCACAAGCATTTGCCATAAAATTACTTTTTCATCCTTATTTGGATAAATTAGGCAGACTGTTTTATAGTCAGTCTATATGAAGCAGTTTTCTTTGTGTCTAGAAGTTCTTATTATTCTTTTCAGAATCTACATGTATTTTCAGACATTTTCATATGTACAGACAGAATACATTCACCGAGAGTAGAGGCAGTGACAATGACACCTTCCTAATGCTTTTTCTCCATTATCTATTTGCACATTTATGTTATTTAGAGAACCTGAACATCTTTTTGGAGGATTTATTGACAATGTTCATAATACAAGAGACATCTTTCTGTTTTGCGAATGTGATCACCATTCTTAGACTGAATCTTAGAAATGTAGGCAAATTTCTATGTTAAATCTCATTTTTAGAAGTTTAAATTAGGTAAACATAATGCTTCCAGCTTTCCTCTGAACATCTGAATGAAGATCCCAGAGGAGTAACATCTTTAGAAGATTGGGTTAGGTAACCTTAATGCTTCCAGCTTCCCTCTGAACCTCTAAATGAAGCCACTAGAGGAGTCACAGGGAACAAGGATATCCTACAGTGGAAGCACAAGGATTCATCTAAGCATATGGTGGGAAGTAGTAAATTTTTGCTGTATGAAATAGTTCAAATATTATATAAAATAAATCATGTTCCAAAGATCACATTGGCAAAGACATCAGTGTTGGGTTATCACATTCTGATTATAATCTGTATGTAACACAAGACTGATATTCTGATAACTTCAAACCTTCAGTTGACCATGTGTGGAAGCCTATAGACTTTAGCAGACTTCAGGGAATGCACAGTATCAGGACCTAAAATTTTAAAGTCAGCTGGAGCCATAATCAGTTGATGTTTCAGAGATGTAGCTACACCATCTGTCACTAACATGTCAGGGAAGTCTGTGTTTGATAGTTTCCTATTCTTTGCTCTCCTGTACAGAATAACGAGAGAAGCAACAATCAAATCAACCACGTTCTTCAGTAAAAAAAGTAAGATTCACTTTCTGATTGATTCTACTATTATCATCCTCCCAAAACAACTATGGCCTTAGATGTTCTTCAAGTTTGAAATCAATATAAAAGCTTAGTGCACATAAGTATTAGCTCTTATCTTTTGCTTTCCAGGTTGATTATATGACAGAATTGTCAAGGCATCTTTTCTAGTGTCTTAATCAGCACATGCGTACAGCTGATTTTAGTGCTATCTTTTGCCTTTTTTTCCTTGGGAGGGCTGTTCTCATTCTTCCTTTTTCACATGTTTTTCTAAGTCATTCTGAATTGTCCTTTATTGCATGTACGATCTCTCTCATTTTCTGGTAAGTAGTTTTTATATATATTTTATGTCACTTTCCTTCCTGATTTTTTTTAAATTACTCAAAAACATGCTTCAAGATCCTAATTCTTTTTTTTTTTTTTTTCTTTGCCATTCCTTTGGAGCTATAGATTCACTACTATTGTTGGAGCAGGGGGGGAATAAAAAAAAAAAAAAACAAAAAAAAAAAAAAAAAAACAACAAGATTTTTTGCAGAATTATCATTTCCTGGCTGGAAGTGATTAGTAAATGAAAAAGAAAAAAAATTTAAAACATTAAGCTAGCCTTTATATATCCATGATGGTTTTTTCCCCTGATGCACCAATGTTTTTTTGCTGTATTGCATTAAAAATTATGAATGTCTATGTCATGATCTATGTTAATAAGGAGATAATTCTATTCTTTGGCTTCTCTAAATTCTCACTGTCTTTTCCCATTTTTCAATCTTTCATCGTTATCAGTAGGCTTTCTTACCTTTTGTTGAACTTTTGTTCTAGTGGTGTATGAATGCCACTATCAGACACAGGAGAAACTTTTGGCATCTTCTCACAGAAGCCACCCCTGTAGTCACCTTTTTACCAAAACCTTACCATGAAAATCCAGTATACTATGCAGGAAAAACAGACAGCTTAACTAGAATGTTAACTTAGGTCAATCATTTAAATGCCTGAACTCAGATTGTCTAATATTCGCTCAACACAATAACTTTTACATGGAAATTCCACTGATAATAGAATTGATGCTGGCAAAACCAAATAATACTGATATTTACTTTTAAATTGCATGGAAGCAATACTGCGTTGCCCTTGCATGAAACTTCACTTTTCAATCATTTTTATAAAAATATATATTAGAATCATGATTCTCGTAACATGAAAGAAACTACATTTAATCATTAAACTTCTCATAAAAACTTTTTTAATCTTTCTGGGAAATTTAGAATTCTGACTCCTTGGATCCTCCTTCCACACTTTTCTATGCCAAGGATTAACTCACCACCAATCACTCTTCCAAGGCGAAGTAAATAGTTCCTTCTAGGGTGAAAACAAAGCATAGTGCAAAGGACAATATACTCCAGAGTTGATTCTCAAGAACAGGAATGGAGGTGGAACAGAACTACAGCATCTGTATCCCTTCACCTCTCAGTATTCTAAAGAATGTTGTATCCTGGAAGGCCCACACATATGCCTCATGCCACACTTTTGCAAATTCATTGCATGTCTTCAGTTCCATATTATATCAACTTAATTCTAATAGGCCAAAAGATAGTGTCACATTATTTCAAGCACTTTTAACAGATAAAAAACATCAATACATTAAGAACTGTAACCTCAGGCCAGAAGGGTTCTAAGAAGCCCCAGGACCAAATACTGTGTACAGATATGACAAGTCTCTGCTAGACTGTGTTAGCCCTGCAGGGTGGGTTACACTGAACCAGCCACTTCCTGGTAGTGAAATCAGAATGCCTCAAGTCATATCCAAGTTCCTTGTTCCCTTAGGAAATCCAATTAAAGAAACACTTAACAGCAAAGAAGCCAACCAGGTATTGCCTTCTGTTATTACTACATTGCATTGAGCAACACTGACTTTCACAAAAGTCAAAAAGTACTTAACATGAATAATGAGTGGGAGGGAGGATATGCATTCTTCCAGGTAAGATGCAAAAGCAAAATTCCCGATATTAGTAAATTTAATTCCTTTAGACTTTATTAATCCACTTAAGCTCCATATTATAGATGTCTAAAATTTGGTACCCATATATAGTCAGCTAAATACATCTTCAGGTTTCATTCACTGTATTGACTAGGGACTTTATTTACTTCCATTCCTGTGGGCATTTACTGCCTGTTCATACAGTCTGAGGAACAAAAGATGCAGAGATATGGCTGTCAGATGCAGCACAGCACCAACAGAAGACATGCCTGTTCTGAATATAAGGTAAGAGAACAGTCAGGGGGATCTCCTGGGGCCCATCAAAGGGTATTGGAAGCCTATGTCTGGGCAAGTTAATTAAGTCCTTGACTTCCAATGACTACAAGACCTTAGACATATAATTTGAATATAAATACTTGTGTACAATCCTCTTAACTTGGAGCCAAATCCGACTCTGGGCATCTCCACTCTGGAGTCATTTTGTTATCCTTCATGCTTGTCCTGTTTGCATAAACATAGGTGCCTAGAGTAATTTCAGTCATCTAAGGTATCCAGGACATCCACACAACACTGGTAAGTAGAGGGCCTGAACTGAGGCAGTACAAAGCCTTTTTGGGAAGCAGATAAGCAAGGATGAGAGAAACAGCATCACAAACACTATTGCATCCAATGGCAGAATAAGATCTTACAAAAAGTGCCATAGGAACTCTGCTAATAACACCTGGCAGGATCCACCGAAGTTTTGGGCAGTTAAGTTCAGCCAGTGAATATAATACCAGGTGACTGTCATAGATCTGTATTTTTTTTAAAATAGCAATGACACTTTGCTAATTTAATTCTAATTCACTAAATTGTAAGCTTCGTGACTAAAACCCCTCTGGGTATTCTATTCAATACAACTGGTTTTCATTTCCTTCCTGGAATTGTTAAAAATTTGTTTTGCATACCTTATTTACTCAGCTGCAGGTATCACATTACTGTAGGTTGAATTTCAGTAATATACTACATTATTTCTGTGTGATCTTTATGTACCTCTAAGGGATGCTGTAAAACATAATTAATGTGTTTGAATTATTTGGAAAATTGTAAATCGAAACCAATGCAAACAACTAGAAAAACTTAAGACACAATTGAGAAAAATCATTGAATTATAGAATATCCTGAGTTGGAAGGGAAACACAAGGATCATTGAAGTCCACCTTCTGGCCCTGCACAGGACACCCCAAGAGTCACACCATGTTCCTGAGACCATTGTCCAAAGGCTACTTGAACTCAGACAGGCTGGTTCTGTGGCCACTTCCCTGGGGAGCTGTTCCAGTGCCCAACTACCCTGTGGGTGAAGAACCTTTTCCTGATACCCAACCTAAACCTCCCCTGACAGAACTTCAGGACATTCTCTTGGGTCCTGTCACTGGTCACTGCAGAGAAGAAATCAGTGCCTGCCCCTCCACTCTCCCTCATGAGGAAGCTGCTGGCTGCTTTTCTCCAGGCTGAACAAACCAACATGGGAGGAAATGGCCTTAAGGTGCATCAGGGGAGGTTCAGATTAGATACTGGGGGAAAAAAAATCGTTGAAAGAGTAGTTAGGTATAGGAATAAGTTTCCCAGAGAGGTGGTGGAGTCACCAGCTCCAAGAAGTGTCTGGATGTGGCACCTGGGGATATGGCTTAGGGGTGAGTATGGTGGTGCTGGGTTGACTGTTGCAGTAGACTATCTTGAAGGTCTCTTCCAACATTGATGATTCTGTGATCAGGCATAAGACTAGCATAAGTACAGTAGAGTAGATAGTCCTATTATAGATAATTATTCTTACCCTAAATAGCTGTAACAACTTTCCTAGCAGACACTTGTGAAATAAAAAATATTATTTTCGTTCCGTTAGAATTAAATTCAGAAAAAACATTCTCAGTTAAAATTGAGGGTGTCCATAGTACAAGTTCCACCAGATTAAGGAGACTGGTTTTAAGAATCTAGTGTAAATTCCATTTGCAACAAAGGTCCATGGTACACTACTTCTGAGTAACAGTGTGATACTCTGTCCTGGGTTGCAGTGTATTCTACTATCATCTACATGAGCTGTTGAAACCAGGTGGGTGGTGTTGCTTGCCTCCTCCCTCCGGACGATCTTCTGTTAATGGCCCATCAAGGCCTTGCCACATGACTGACAAAATTACATCATCCCATTGTGAGATGCTCCACCCAGAGGGAGGAACCAAGCATTCCATCCTGGATATAAACGGAGATTGCAAACACCACAAGCAGCCTTTTCCACTGGATGCCCAGAGGACGAGAGTTACATAGTCTCCGCTGGACCTTCCGAGACCAGACCCTTCTATAGGAGCACCGCTTTTAACAGGACCACTTCATTCGGACTGATACCAACACCCTTCTCGACAAGGTGTCCTCAGTCTTTACAGGAAGAAGAAAATATTTCATTGCTGTAAATCTCTGAAGGAAAACCAAAATTAGGCACAATCAATACTTGATTATGTAACGCCTTTCATTAAAAATTTCACTGATATTATTTCTTATATTTTAAGTGTATATAATTGCAAATACCTTAATCAATTTAGAAGAAAACTTGTCGTACCATGGAGACATTAATAACATCAAGTATTTCCAAAATACTTTATATCACTGAGTTAAAAACTTACTATTTTAGGCTCATTTATTATTCAAACAAAAAAAAACCAAAGAAAAAGAAACCAAAAAACCACAAAACAAAACCAGCAACCACAAAACAAAACCTAGTCTTATTGATTTGAACTTACTGATGCTCTAAAAAGGAAATTTACTTTTCCATAATCATCCTGGAAGACATTTGTGTAAGTGACAAAGTTATTGCTAGAATGTTGTAGCTTGCTCCTAGACAACTTCTTTCACAGTCATCTTAAAAACAAGTTTCCATGGCTTCCATTTCCCTAAAAATGAAAGCAGCAAGTCAAATAGCATTCAAAGACCACTCTCTCTCAAAAACAATTGCTAACACGGAAAATTACTTTGAGTAGTTCTAAACTTCATACTGTCAATAAATCCACAAGTTTTCTCACATTTAGGTTTAAATTTATTGCTTTTTTTCTCTGTAGGCTTACACGAAATGCCAAGAAAAATCAATGTGACAAAATCAACTTGAATATAAAGATGAACAATTTCCATTGCTGTAAAAAAGTAATGAATACATACATACGTAAGAGAAGATTTTGGTTCACTAGATGTAAAAAAACCCCCACCAACATTATGAATTTTCATGAACAATGAAAATAAAGCAGTAGCAGCTCACTCCTTTCCATATTCCACTCATCAAGGTGATATTCTAAATTAGCATGTAGAACTGTGATGAAATTAGCATTTCACAGTAAATACCTTAAACACTTCCCTAAGCATCCATTGCTTCTCTGTGCTAGATATCTAAAGAACCTAAGCATTTTGTCTGAAACAGTGAAGTAATTCTATTATTCGTATGGCCAAGTACTCAGAAGTCAAGAAGTGAAGTCTGTTTATTGTGTCACTGACTCTATATGAGAATGGTTGAAATGGAAGAGTGCATTGGCAGATGTTATTATACAGGATTGATGAGGGAATTCAGTAGAAAGAAAGGACCATTCAACTACATTTAGAAGGCAAAGAGCACAGAACATTGCCTATGAAGCTGGCCAGAATGGTTCAGATGAAAAAGTTGTCTACTATATATAACTTCTGCTGAAAATAGATGAATTCTGCTATAAAGTGGATTTTTATTACTCCCAGACACAACACAAATAACATGACTTTAATATGTGTCCTAATTTCTGTACAACTCTGACATTTCATCTACCTGTTTGCAATATTTAAGTATGGAACTGTTTACAGAGCTTTGGTGTATTTTTCCACAGCATTATTCTACTGCTCTATAATTAACCTTTTGTTTAGCAATAGCAATTATAATTAAATTAGCATGCTGAACCATGCAATATTTCATGCTAAGCCTACAGCTGTTGACTTCATTTTAATTTGCATATAGCCAAAGCACTGAAATAGATTTTCCTCTATATCATCTTATTAAAATAATTATAAGCATCTTTTTAAAAGTAAGATCTTAATGAACTCAAACTAACTTTTAATTTTAACATCTCACCTTGCCACTAATATATTACAGGTGCTATGGCTCACCAGGAAACATCAAATATTTAAGGAACTATATGGAATACAATTTTAATTATATACTACATACTGTTATGGCACTCAATCAATTCTGATTTTTAAAATCTGTTAAATACACTGTTTGATTTTTGTCAAATTCCTTATCATTTCTTGTTGTTCTTTCTTTTTCTCTTATAGCTTTCTTGATACTAACCTTTTCCACGGAACTGTTCATATGTCTGTGATTAAAACTGTCCCATAATGGTCCAGCACATTTATCTGCTGGAAATTCTGTTCTGCTGTATTAGATAACAGTTCTTACTTCTTAAAGAAGTCTTTGGTCTTTAGTTCAAATCTATTTCATTTTATATCATCTCAGCCATGATCCACAGCTTCTTCCCTCCAGAGTAATTTGCTTCTACGCACGTGTTTTTTTCCCATTCTACTCTTGTGAATGTAATAGCTGATTTGAATTAGTCCATTAATCCATTCTCAACTTTTTTAAAATACAAATTTATATTCCATCCACAGGTGGATACTATAATCCCTTCAAGCATTGGTCTGGCTGCCACATGGCAGAAAACAAAGAAATATGTGGGTTTCCTGCTACTTCCTAGATATGTGCAATAATGTCTGCCTTTCAGTTCTTCAAGCTTATCCCAGTCATCCCTCAGTTAGTCACTTTATTATTCTTGCCACAATAAATTTCTTATATTTCAGCTTCTTGCTTAGTTGAACCTCCATTAAAAAAGCCTTAGGTGAGACCTCACCTACAACACAAAACAGGGAATTCATCTGCCTAAATAGTAAGAAACACATTTTGAGAGCGCGTTTGTACTAGTTTGAAAGCAAATCAGTGAAAGACTTGAAATCAGAACTAAAAATCAATATGGAAATTAAAAATAAATCCAATAGTACAGAAACATTGACAGTCAGGATATAAACCTGACACCCTGCCGGGCAGGGTGGTGGTGCCAGTCCAATTAAGTGGTGGCTGCAGCCCTCTTGAGGTGATAGATGTGGTTCTGTTGAAGCAGTGATCCTGTAGAAGGTCTGGTCTTCCTCTGAAGGGCCAGCAGTGATTACGTAGCTCTTGTCCTCTGGGAATCCAGTAGATAAGGACAACTTGTAGTGTTCCAAACCTCAGATGATATCCAGGTAGGAATGCTTGGTTCCTCCCCCTGGGCAGAGCATCTCACAATGGGATGATGTAATTTATTGAGTCATGCAGAGAGGCTGGATGGCTCATTAACAGAAGATATCACCTGGAGGGAGTTACAAGGGATGTGTCATGGAACACTGCTCCACCTGATTTTAACAGATGGCTCACTAACAGAAGATACCTCCCAGAGGGAATTACCAGGGGTGTGTCAGGGAAGAGATAGAGAACACTGCCCACCTGGTTTTAAGAGATGGTGATAGAATACATACTTCTGGTTACATCTTACATTGTAACCTAAGACAGTGATTCATCTTACATTGGAAATCTGGAATAGTTTAAGCAGACTCACATTCTATTTCTCTCATTCAATACAAAAGAACAATACATGTTACCCAAATTACTTTAAACCATTCTGCTTTGGCTACTTCCACAGTGGTATTTATCTGCTAGAAACACCTCCACTGTGTGACGGGTTGACACATGCCAGTGTAACTGATGTGTTACGACACTTTTAGTCAGAAATCCTAAACACAGCACCACATTGACTGCTCAAAAAAGAAAAA